>JBBPNZ010000826.1:0-13596 GCA_038091195.1 Phylloporus rhodoxanthus
AGGCACGTGTAGTTGCAGACTAAATCGACACCCAAAAGTAGATAAAACGAAAAATCTGTGCGATATTGTGATGCAAAGTTACGTGATGATACAGATACATGATCTACGATTTTTCTCGACGTCTAGTCAATCTCCTCCATCGCCGACGTAGACGCAGGCTCAGCTGCTGGGGCATCCTCCGCAACCTCGGCTATGGGCTCGTCTTCATCCACATCAAGACCCAAGCTGATCATACGGTGGATACGCTTGGCAAAGGACGTAGGATCGTCGAGCGAGAACCCAGACGTGAGGAGCGCTGTCTCAAATAGCAGGTACGTCAGATCCCGGACTGACTTGTCAGCCTTGTCCTCCGCAACCTTGCGCTTCAGTTCCTTGATGATCGCATTGTGAGAGTTGAGCTCCAATGTCTTCTTCGATGCCATGTACGAGGACATGGACGAGTCACGCAGAGCCTGAGCTTTCATGATACGTTCCTGCAGATCGTCATTCAGTTTTGCTCCAGCAGAGGCACTGGCTAACGCACCATATTCGATGACCAGCCAAATTGACCAGTGACAAGAACGCAAGGCGAGTCAGTGATACGGTTGGAAACGACAACCTTCTCAACCTTGTCTCCAAGAGCCTCTTTGATCGTTGTGCACAAGTCATTAAACTGGGCGGCTTCTTCCTCACGCAACTTCTTCTCTTCCTCGGTCTCCTCAAGCTCGAGACCCTCTTTTGAAACACAGATGAGTTTCTTGCCCTCGTATTCCTTGAGTTGGGTTACGGCATACTCGTCGATGGGGTCAACCAGGAGCAAAACTTCAAAGCCCTTCTTCTTCAGGACCTCGAGGAATGGCGAGTCCTTCACGGCGGCGAGAGATTCACCGGTGAGGTAGTAGATGGATTTTTGGATCTCCGGCATACGTGTAATGTAATCTGCGAGTCACGATGAATCATCGATCTTGACGACACGAGATGATGAACACGTACCTTTCAGCGACGTCAGCTCTTCAACAGATTTGGTCGAGTAGAAGCGCAAGAACTCTGCGAGCTTGCTACGGTGTTGAGCGTCCTCGTGAATTCCGAGCTTTAGATTCTTGCCAAATGCTTCATAGAATTTGTTGAAGTTGTCCTTGTCCTCGGCGATCTCGGTGAAGAGGTCCATGCATTTCTTGACGAGGTTCTTACGAATGACCTTCAGGATCTTGTTCTGTTGCAGCGTCTCTCTCGAGATATTGAGAGGAAGGTCTTCAGAGTCAACAATACCCTTGACGAAATTGAGGTATTCGGGGATGAGGTCCTCACAGTCGTCCATGATGAAGACACGGCGGACGTAGAGCTTGATGTTGTTACGCTTCTTCTTGGACTCGAAGAGATCGAACGGAGCACTACAAAGGACATGAGCTGCAAATCACGCCGCAAACAGGTCTCTTACCGCTTGGGAACGAAGACGATCGCCTTGAACTCAAGCTGGCCCTCGACAGAGAAGTGCTTCACAGCGAGGTGGTCCTCCCAGTCGTTCGTAAGTGACTTGTAAAAGGCAGCGTATTCCTCGGTGGTGATGTCCTGGGGATTGCGCGTCCAGATGGGCTTCGTCTTGTTGAGTTCCTCATTGACGACCGTCTTCTCCTTGATCTTCTTCGTCTTCTTTTCCTTGGCCGTGTCTTCCTCGTCTTCGATCTCCTCGATCTTGGACTCCTCCTTCTCCTCTTTCGCTTCATCCTCTTCTTCGTCCTCGACCTCCTACACAAGCGTTTAGAATCGAACGAGATAAATACACAAACAAGACGAACCTTTTCAACCTCCTTGGTCACCGCGAGCTGGATGGGGTATGATATAAACTCGGAGTGCTTTTTGACGATGTCCTTGATCTTTTTCTCCTCAAGGTACTCGGTCTGGTCCTCCTTCAGGTAGAGACGGAGCTCAGTCCCACGACCAAGAGAAGGGTTTACGGTATCAGGGGTGATGGTAAAGGTGCCACCCGCAGCAGACTCCCAGATGTACTGCTCATCATCGTTGTGTTTAGAGATAACCTGAACGCGTTCCGCGACGAGATACGCAGAGTAGAAACCGACACCAAATTGACCGATCATGGAAATATCAGCACCAGAGCTAAGAGCCTCCATGAATCCCTAGATCACAGCAAGCGGGGTCAAGGACGAGTCAAGGACGGGAGAAAGGGACGGACCTTGGTACCAGACTTGGCGATGGTACCCAAGTTGTTGACGAGGTCGGCCTTGGTCATGCCGATACCAGTGTCACGGATGGAGAGGACCTTGTTCTCCTTGTCAGGGATGATGGAGATGGAAAGCTCCTTGCCGGTCTCAAGAACCGAGGGGTCGGTCAAGGAGGAGTAACGAATTTTGTCAAGGGCATCGGAGGCGTTGGAGATCAACTCTCGGAGGAAGATTTCCTTGTTCGAGTAGAACGTGTCTGAAGATGAAATTTAATAGGCGTCATCTGGGATGGACGTCAGATGGTACTCACTGATGATCAGGTCAAGGAGTTGACTGATTTCCGCTTGAAAGCCAAAGCTCTCAGATGCCATTTTGAACTAGAGAGGGGTCAGGTGTGAGCGCGTCGAAAGTGGCACGCGTGGCTCACCAACCGGAATGGTGAGGAGTGAAAGCTGTGAGGGGAGAAAGAAACGAGCAGCGGAGAGACGTGTCTGATTGCTCTTCTTTATGTAGTTTCTTGAATTTGTTCGAGAAGATTCGACGACGGTCCGTCCATGCGCCAAGCGCGCCATTCTAGAACATTCCACAACGCCTGCCTATTCAGGACTAAGTAACCTAGTACTTACAACGCTAGTAACGCTGTATTCGTCCGTTGTCGTGACTCGTAGACTAGTCCGCGTTGTCCACTTAATTGAGCCTTTAGGCCCTCCAGCACTGCCCGCATCTCATCCATCTCATCCTTCAACTCCGCGTTGTCTTCCCGCAGTTTCTCATTCGCAGCTGCAAGCTCTGATTTTTCCCTGACAATCGCAGTAATCTCTGCTTCCGGTATACGACGCGATGCATCGCACTTTTTCTGTATTAGCGCAAGTCTGGCCTCCAGTGCCTGATTCTGACGACGGTATACCCTGTATGCAATCATCAACTCGACTAAGCCACCGCCAGTGTGCGCAAATCCCACCGTGCATCGTCCTCCAATTTGTCGCGTGCTTTGACATGACTGTCCAGGAGCATCTCCATCTGCTTGTACTTGCTCTTGATTAACTCGATTTCTTCGCCTCTGGCATTGAACTTTTGGAAGTCGGCACCCCTGCAGAATATCAATACACCTCTTATTTGTAATCAAGTATGATATCCCTACCAAAGTTTCTGCATGCGAATGTGTTGCTCAATTTGCCGTTCGTAATCATGAAGCCGGTCGACTTTGTGCTGATTCTCCTTCTGTTGAGTCTGCAGCTCAAACACCGCTTTTTCCGCGTCAGCCAGTAGTTTGCCTTGAGCAGCAAAGAATGCCTGTCCGGCTTTCAACGAGATACATCACCCAAATTGAAACTTATTGCTTACCCTCGCTTCCTTCTCCGCGGTACGCAATGCTGCCGCTTCCGAGACCCAAGCCTTCTTCTCTTCTCGAAATTCCTTGAGCTTCTTCTGTAATTCCGTGTTCCAGTCTGCATATTTATTCTTTGCCGAGGATGACTGTTCTCTATGTTCTTTCAGCTCTTGCTCGAGGCTTTGGACCTGAGCCTTATATTGACGCAACTTGTTGTGCTGTACGGCATCAATAGGTCATGATACACGTAAAACCGTGTAGTCTTACAAGCGCTTGACGATCTCCCTCTGCATTTTTCGAGAGGACGTGATCTTGATGAAGCCTCCCAATGTGAAGTACGTTTTCCCTCGAAAGCCAGAGCTCGAAGTTGAGTTCATTTCTCAACAGAAGCACCTCACGCTGCAGGTGCGAAATCGCTTCGGCTACGTGCGATGGTAGCTGCGCACCTCCTTCTCCCCCAGTCGGCTCGGGAGGCTCTTTGATGATCGCTTTCGTCGTAGGACTACTTCCAGGTGGAAACAACAGCACCGACCATGGCGCACGAGGATTCTCGATGTCAATCTCGAGATTCGACTTCAAAGCAACGGAAGTGGTGATCATGTCCTGAAGTGATATACGGGGTTTCACAGGGGGGAAATTAATATGACCCGGATGGGGAGTAGGCACGCCGGAAATGTCATCCGGGGTCATAGAAGGCGGTAATTCATCGGTCACTTCGATAGAGTCAGAATGGAACCGAGATCCAAGTGCGATATTGTGAGTGTTGAGCATAAAGCATTCACTGGCTACCCTAGAAATGCTATAGTTGGCCCAGGGATCGGGTTCGGTAAGCTCTTTGAGCCAGTCCTGCCATATGACTCGTGGATTGACAACAAGGCTGCGGAGAAGGGGCTGAAATGTGTGAATAAGTACCAACCATGCACGAAAGAACAGATAATGGCGTAGTTATGCGTACCTCTGATTTATTTCGTATGTTATCTTCGTCGAGTGCATCTTCCCAGCTTACAGTATATGGGCTGTCGCATTTCCTATCCCGCAGGTATTCAGCTGGGCTACAAACAAAGCGGAGGAGGTTGCACGGAAAGAGATAATAAAGACAAGAGAAGTACGCGTCCGATGGCGGGGCAGACGACCCGGTGAGCGTGGGCTGAAACCTCTCCCAACTAAGGTCATGGCGTAGCTCAGGTACAGCGTGTCCTCCATATTCATCGGTTTGCTTCTCAGCGCTAGGGCATCCCCCGTCGTCATCCACTAAGAGAGGAGGCCGCAGGATCGAGCTAGAACGTTCCTCCCAACAGATGATCCTGGCTAGGATCACCAATAACCGGGGAAGCAATACTTTGAGTTCTTCCCATGCTTTGACTGCAAATATTGGAAGTAGCTTGACAAGCATAGTGAGGCCGATCGTGGATAGAGTCGAAGAGTTATCCAGCAGAAGCGAATGTAAAAGATTGTTCATGAGCGGGTGTTTCGCAAAGTCCGCTGCGTGCAACTCGAATTCAGGAACTGAGGTAAAACGATCAAGCAGAATTAAGAGTTGGAGACGAGATGCAGGAACTGCGAATGCAGCTTCAACTTGTGCCATGAAAGCCTGGACAACATCAAGCAAGTCAAACATTGATTTCATCGGAGACACATACCACTGGGCGTTTCAAACCAAACTTTACGAGCGCATCCTCGAGATTGCTCTTCCACAGATGCCTCTCGTCTCGTTGCCTCTGATCAAGCTTCGTCCATTCTAAAATATCGTCTCCGAAGCCTTCATTATAGGCATCCAGAAGGTGATCCATCAACCGTCTGCGGAATTCGCGCACTTTTTCTGGGTATCTTAAATCCTCGTTCTCAGCAGCGAAAATGATGAGCTCTTTGGCATGGGTCACGGAGTTGGTCGGTAACCTTGGTTCTCTGAGAGCAGGACGTAGGATGAGATCAAACCAGGTCGAAATAATGGAGGTCGGCGAAAGAAGCGGACGTAGATGGTGGAGGACATCGAGAAAGACCTCCGTGTGTCCAAGCGATGTGTGGTCCACGACACCATCATGAATGATTTGGAGCTCTTCTTCCACGCGGAAAAGCTGCGCTTCGGGTTCCTCAGAAGACATGCATCCTGCGACACATTCGTCAACGGCGCTGAGTGCTTGTTCACGGGAATATTTGTCCGCTGGGTCCTCGAGAGCAAGTCGCAATTGATTTGAGAGCACAGCGATGGACATGAAGACAGAGACCAACTACAAGACTAAATTGGCAAGTACCAAGTGCATACTATTACATGACACGCTACAGACAAATCATTTCAGACATAAGATACAAGAACCATTCCACTCTCAGTGCAAAGCTTAACCTCGGAACTTGACTTCCTTGGGCTCAAAAGCAATCCCGGACTCTGACTTCTCCCACTGATCGGCCAATTCGTTCTTTGCGTACACGGGCAGATATCCTGCGCGGAGTTCTTTCTTCGACTCGGTGGATATGCCCAGCTTCTTGTCGCGCTCTTGGACGACTTGATCATCCAACTGTTCTTTGCCGGTGATACTCATCATAAGCTGGGGCGGACCAAGAGGCAGGTCGGGGTATTTATCGACAGCCCAAGTATGCACAGCCTTGCCATAGGTCTGCTGAAGGTCAGACATAACGGTCTGCTCGACCCTGTCATTCACGACGTCTAGCATGCGTGAGACCTGTCACACATGCGTCCTTTAGAACAAAGCTCACTGGGTACAAATCCCTTTGTCTGGATAAGTCAGCATGGCGACTGTTGCGGAAAACAAATCGTGCGGACCTCAAGATAAACCAGGCCACTTTCAACCTCGTACTTGTGTGAGTGCCAATACTTTTTCTCTTCTTCGGGAAGCGATTTGAAGACCTGAACTGTCAGGGGTATTGCACAAATAACGAGAACGAAATCCTTACATCTTCATCAACGACATATTCGATTCCAATCAATCTCGCATCCCTTGCTTCTGAGTCGTAGATGACGCACTGGACGAGTGGATGGGTAGACCTGACACAGCACAACTATTGGAGTTACCTGATAGAAGCCGGGTCTCTTGTGGTTGCAGAAGTGATGAACCTCCACATGGCGAGTGCGGTCTTGACTGAAATCTTGTTTAGAAAGTACCCGCCGTGCTTAGCACATGACGTACGCAACGACATGGAAACCACAAATATGCAGGTGAATATTACCGATTGGGGCCAACGACGCAATGGCCTTGCTAGCAGCGTCGGACGCGTAGGAGCCTTCGTGATGCGTTGTTTTTGGATCCATTGTGATGGTGAAAGGAGAGATAGGATGGACAGCCGCAAAAAGGGGTGAGCCATGACTCAACGTCCATTGATGTCATGCCCTCCTATTGAAAGGGGCTCCAAGCACTAATGGCCGATATTCGACCGCAGTTCTGCCTGTAAATGAGTGAACCAATCGCAATGCGAGATCAGTCTCATAGAGCAACAAGAAAGCAAGTAAAACGCAGCTTTCTGTCCCAACTAAGAGGTCAAGCTCTGGCCAATAAGCGCTCGTTCGGCAACTCCCGGCTGCCCTGTCCAACCTCGCGCTCGCCGCCGCGGACAACGAGCAGACCCCCGCCTCCGCCGAAATCCACACGGAAATCAAGGTAAATCATCTTTTCTCTTGCTGTACTCCAGCTTCCAACAACTTTGTATCGTTTTTGCGCCATCTCTGTGGCGGATTCACAATTTTTATCTCGGATGTCGAGCAACGTGTCGCTGACGCGCATCCTAGATGTCTGCCACCATCGAGGAAGTTCATTCCGACCACTCTGGCCATGAACAGGAGGAAGATCCAACATCTCAGGCCGCTCTGGACAAAATTCAGTCCCGCTCAGAGCGCAAAGCACGCAAGGCTCTCCTTGGCCTTGGCCTGAAAAAAGTCCCCAGCATCACGCGTGTGACGCTCCGCAGACCGAAAAACGTCCTTTTTGTCCTCTCCTCTCCCGATGTGTACAAGTCGCCCAACAGTGATTGCTATGTTGTCTTCGGTGAAGCAAAGGTGCTTTCTACCCTGTACCCTAGAGTCGGCCAACTAATGAAATGTAGATTGAGGACATGAATGCACAAGCTCAGTTGTCTGCCGCGCAGCAACTTGCCTCTGGTGGTGCTGGCACTGGCCTCGCCAACTTGGAGTCCTCAGGTGTTGCTGCAGAGGGTGAGGAGGAGGACGATATTCCTGAGCTCGAGGCAGCAGAGGAAGATGGTCAAGTGGATGAGACTGGTGTTGACCCCAAAGACATTGAGCTTGTAATGGCACAGGTCAACTGTTCGCGGGCAAGGGCAGTACGGGTATTGAAGGACACAGGAGGCGATTTGATCAATGCTAGTGCGTTTTTTCTTCTTGTATTATTGCCAGTATGTCTGATTGTGCATTGTAGTCATGGCTGCAAGTGAATGATTGCTTACTATCCTTTCTGTATCACTACACGCACAATTTACATCATTACTTCGGGCTGACCATGCATCATGCAAGTAAGCTGAACCCAACAACTTTGAAACAATATCATGCTTTCCAACATCTAAGTTCTATATAGTAGTTCGATCGCTCCCAGCCGTTCTGCACTATTTCAATACCCTGTTCCCCTTGCTCTGGTGGCCCAACTACTAGACCCATTTCCTGCGCTGCCTCGCGGGTGAGCCTCGCAAGTTCTCCTCTTGCGAACATGTGGTAATAGCGATGATATAAAGAAGCCTCGACGACCGTTACAGACTTTTCCAATAAATCTTTCGTGGGCTGTCTCGTGGGCTGACTTGGAGCAGTTCCTTGTGCCGGCATCACCCACGGCACGAAAACATCCTTCCCCGAGGGTGAAGACACGTTCTCAGTGTCATCATCTATTGGTATGACCCGCTTTGACAATTCATCTTGCTCTATGGCCCAAACGTAGATCAAGATGCGCCCGTGGACACGGGAAACGCACTGAAGAAGTCGCTGTAAAGCTCGCAATTAGTATATGTCAGACAAATGTTGGCCGGTGCACCTGCACAGCTAGTTTGCGTCTCTCGTGCGAGGATAGGTGATGTATCGTAGCGATCGAGATAGCGTAGTCCTGCCATTGTCGCCTTAGCGCGTATGCCAGCGGCCTGCATTGTCACCCACGAATGCCCCAGCTCTCCATCCATTATCCAGCACGTCTCCCAAAACCACCTCACGGACGATTGGAGCAACGGGTCTGCTCCCGGCGTTCTTGGCAATTAGTAAAAGATTTCTGCTGCGATCAAGGCCAATGGTCAAGATGCTTCCAGGACGATCAGCAGGTAGAGGCATGTATTTCCCGTTGCCCGTCCCAGAGTCAAGACCAATCCATCCCAAAGGTAGACTGGAAATGAACTTGGCAATGATAGGCCATGGCTGATCGGATAGAATTAGCGGATGTTCTTCCTCGGAGATCACAGGGGTGATGTCCTACCTTGTAGCGGGTGGACGAGAAATGAGTGGCTATTTGGTCGTAGACAGCGTGGACGTGCTGATCTTCGTATGCTTGGGGGTCGCCGACAACGGAAGCTGGCGCAACCCTCTTCATGATGGACGAACCTCCAAGTTCTTGGGATTACAACGTTGAACAAATATGAGACTACGTGTCTGTAAACCCCATCATGTCGTCCACCAATCTACGAAATTTGCTCCCGTCAAATGCAGGAAACGGCACTAATGCGTTCACATCAAAGGACACGATAGTCGTGGGCAGATCACTAAACCAAGTCGTCAGGACAGCGTAGTGTTACCCAGGCCGAGTTGGAGACTCACTCCACAGATGTAGATCTGAGGTGACAGAGACGATCTAATTGCAGGGCAAGTTCTTCTTGGTGGTTATCCATCAAAGTCGGATTTGGGACCACGATCAAAGGTTTTCCAGCCCTTAGCACATCGAGGATAGTGCCCGATCCTTATGGACGTCAGGATCGTAATACTTGACCTCGCCCAACCACGTCCTTACCTGCATGGCTGATGACCAGGTCTGCGCGCCCAATATCATCTTGAATGGATGGCTTGAACTTCCAGATCTCGATGTCCACCCCCGCCTTCTTGATGGTCAGCGAGTCCCGCGTAGACGCGCCAGAGTCGAGCTCAGAGTTGCCTCGTTGTAGCACTATTTGCATGAATCCTTTTGTTTGCAGCGCGGTGAGGACTGGCTCGGAGACTGTGGCTTGTACGAGTGCATCAAACTTGGTGGAACCGACTGTGACGAAGACGAGCATCTTTCTCGGTCTGCCCAACTCGACCCTGTTGAGACATGTCCAACGACGGATATGACTCGATCATGACACATCTCTAAATCATCTTGCCATCCACAGATTATCATGGGATACACCCTGTGTGTGCTAGGTATATCATCCCCAACGTAAAATACGCTGATATTCACTACATTCTGTAGGGTGCGGGACGATGGGCGTCGCCATTATATCTGGCGTCGTGGCCAGTCTCCAGGCCAAAGACAACACCCACGTTTTGCCTAAGTGGGAGTCCCATACGCCTGGCACATCTACCCCAACTGCAGATTACGATGCCTCGCTGCCCTCCATTTTCATCGCCACCGTCACAAGGCAGGAGAGCGCACAGAAGCTCCAGCATACGTTCGGTCTCCTCGGGGGGCTCTCGGCGATCGTCATCGTCGGAAAAAATGTTGAAGCTGTTCAGCAATCCGACGTCGTCATCTTGTGGTACGTTGTCCACACCCTCCATCGCAATTCCAACCAAAGCATCGTTGGTTAGTTGCAAACCCCACCAAGCACAGACCATCCTCGGGGAGAATGGAATGAAAGAAGCACTGGATGGAAAATTGCTCATTAGTATCCTTGCGGGCGTTACCATCTCCCAGTTGACTGATTGTGTCCTTCCAACCACAAAGGTCGTCAGGGCCATGCCTAATACGCCATGTCAGGTGCGTGCTCCTTTGTTTGTCCCCCCTCTGGCTTGACAGAATATAGATTCGAGAGGGCATGACGGTTGTCAGCCCCCTCCCCATTCTCCAAAATACCGAAGAGACAGAACTTGACCGTTCCATTATCCTCAAGATATTCTCTTCCATTGGTCGCTGCCGATTCCTGGAGGAAAAACATTTCGATGCCTGCACGGCTCTCTCGGGTGCGGGTCCTGCCTTTGCATGTATCTTCCTCGAGGCTATGACAGATGGCGGTGTCATGATGGGCTTGCCGAGAGCTGAAGCACTAGAGTTGGCTGCGCAAAGTGAGTTATGACATGCAGCTGGACCACGGGCAAGGAATGCATTTACATGCTCTAGCTTTACAAGGGGCAGCACGTATGACTCTGCAAGCCGGTGCACATCCTGCACAAATCAAAGATTCCGTGACAAGCAAGTTTTTATGTTCCTGCGCCAGCATGACAATTTATATTTCTTGTAGCACCGGGAGGATGTACTATCGCAGGGCTTCTAGCGATGGAAGATGGCAAGGTGCGGTCGACGATTGCTCGAGCAATCCAGGTTGCGACAGAACGCGCCAGCGAACTCGGTCAACCAACCAAAAAATAGTAGCAGGGATCTTATTTGAATATCTGCAAAACAAATATGATAAAAGATTATAAGATGTGTCCCATCTTGCTTTCGGACATGCGTGGGGTATGGTGCCAAGTCCGACATATGTCGTGGGTAGCGACGACGGTACTACATCACAATCATAATTTTTTTTGCTCCCATAAAATGAGGGCGGTCGTGAGGGTTATACAACGCCGCCCAGAGTGTTGGAGAGCGACGAACGACACATGACCAAAAAAACAAACATATTGTATTTAGATGCATCGAGGTAGCAAGTACCACGACCTGTAAGTAAAACCTGAGCTGAAAGATTTCAAATAGATCCAGACACTCACCTATTGTACAGGATAACCCACAAGCAGGTAAAAGAAAACATGCTTAGAGACGTGTCCCCTGTGTGTGAACCTCACTGCTTTGGAACCCAATGGTCATCGACTACAGCAAGCAAGCGGGGCAAAATAATAACAGGCATGCTCAAGTATTAGCACTGTGATATTGCTCAGAAGAATGAGCGCCGCTCCGTGTGATGATGCGGTGAGACGCTAAAGTGAATGAGCGTTTTTATAGTCACACGACAAACAGTGATGATAATAGGACTGCAGAGGGTAATATACAACCTGTGGAATGCCTGAGTGTATGACTCGAGTTAATTATGGGAAAGGCTTACATGACAATGGATCACCGGTCTGCAAGGATAGTACAAGTAATGAGTAAATGAAGCACATGGAATGGCTTGACAATACGCACAGAATTCGTGAGTGTCGTCTGCTCGTTTGATCGTTTGCTGGTTGAAAAGAAAGGTGCGAATTTTGGTTTGGTGATAACAACCAAACAAGAGACAACAACACACCTTCCACGCCTCTTCAAAGTCGACTGGGAGGATAACGTAGCGGTTCTTGCGTACAGCTGCACGAATATTCAGACCAAGACATTCATGAGAACATAGGGCACCTAACCTTGCAGACCAGCAGCTTGAGCAATGGCAGCAATCTCTGCTGACGACAAGCGATCGGGTCTTGACACGTCTAAAGTGTATGCTATTAGTTCATGAAGGAATCTACTGATTCAATGACGACTGACAATCTTCAAGATCGACGTCGGGTCCAAGGTTCATCTTGTTGGTAACGGTCTGGAAAATCAATCGTTTCTCACGTCGTGTGGGGAGCGGGAACTCAATTTTCCGATCGAGGCGGCCGGGTCGCAGCAAAGCGGGATCAAGAGTGTCCGCACGATTCGTGGCCATGATGACCTTCAGTTCATAAAAAAATCAATGTGACGGATAGAGAGTGTTGAATCAACGACATACCTTGACATTGCTACCTTGGTCGAAGCCATCCATCTGGTTCAGTAGCTCGAGAAGAATGCGCTGAACCTCTCGATCTGCACCAGTCTGTGCATCGAACCGTTTGGTGGCAATAGCATCGATCTCGTCGATGAAGATGATGGCAGGTGAATTTTCGCGTGCGAGTCGGAAGACGTCTCGGACCATGCGAGGACCTTCACCAAGGTACTTTTGGACGAATTCACTACCCACTACACGGATGAAGGAAGCGGTAGTGTGATGAGCAACCGCTTTTACAAGCATGGTCTTGCCGGTCCCTGTAACGCGAATAAGCACGAAGCAACAAACCGCATATGCAAAATATTCACCTGGTGGGCCATACAATAGCACACCACGAGGAGGGTCAATGCCGATCTTCTTGTAGAGTTCAAAGTGTGTGAGGGGAAGTTCAACCGCTTCCCTGATTTCCTGCTTCTGGGAGTCCATCCCACCCACATCTTGATATGTGACATCCGGTTTCTCCTCCTTCGTAAGCATAGCAATAGACGAATCCGCTTCTGGCGGGAGGATATCAACGAGGGCATTGGAGTGACGGTGAAGAGCGACAGATGACGAAGGTTTCAACAACTCCCTGTCCAGCGTCGACAAGATTCTCACGACATAATTTGAGCCTGTCGTTGAGCCCACAATGCCAGTCTGTTGGTCGATGGCCTCCAGAAACTGGCCGATGACAAGGGGCACAGACTTGATGCGCTTGACTTCCTCCTGTGCACGAATAAGCTCACGCTTGAGGTTAGCCTGTTCATCCTTGATATAGCTTTCCTGGATATCCAGGAGCTCGAGGTGACGGGAGAGTTTCTTGTACTTGGTGTAGAGGTCCTCTTCCTGGAGCTCTTTGTAGAGTGCAGACTTTTCAGTCACGACCGACTCGAAGGTTGGTTCCTAAACAAAAAATTGGTACGAACTAGAAGCACAAGAAAGACACGCACTTCTTTTTGGATTTCCTTGTCAATGTCCTCCATGGATGATGAATCGATGACTGCTGAAAGCCATACGCGTATGACGCGTTCATTTGGGTGATGGGAAGCACTTTCCATTCTTGGTCGCTATGCTTGGCGCAAAGCTACTGCGATCTCGACGGGGCCCGTACTTAGTCTCCTGTAATAATGTTCAGGCCTTTTCATTATTACCTCTGTAAAGTACATGCATATCAACTTCTGTATCCTACACGACCAACATTGTTTCCTAGAACATTGCACTTTGGATACAGATTTCCGAACAGCAAAGCATTCCGAGAACATTTCATGAGATCAACTTGAATCC
>JBBPNZ010000827.1:0-13595 GCA_038091195.1 Phylloporus rhodoxanthus
CATCACCCTATGGGGCTGCTGTGTGACGGCCGTGCGCTCATCCGACCACTTTTTCCTTCTGTCCTCCCATCTCCAAAACGGTTCCCCCAAGACTGACCGCCCGACCTCGACGCCGTCTTGTTCAACGCAGGAGCAAAGCTGGTATACGGCACGTAATCTAGGAAGGCGCCACAGCTCACACGACGGGGCCCGAGTTTTGATTTGAACCCTGGAGGCTTTTGGGGGACGTAGGATGCGAGGGTGACGGGAGCCTCCTTTGCTGTCTGTGGTTCAACTGGTGCTGGGACAGAAGGCGAAGGTAGGATGGCCACGAGCTCAGCGTTTGCAATGGATAAATCCCTCAACGGCTTGAGGGGACCACCAAGTCCCAAATGGCAATTTCTGCATGAATGCGTACTTTTAGCGTAGTGGTAAAGGGGGTCTTTTTCGGACCGCGGTGGTTTCGTTTTGTTTGCGGAAAAGGCCCTTGGAATGTTGAGGGGAAGGGGACAGAGTGGAAGGAGGGAGGGAGCATGCAAGATTACAGAAACGGAGTTGCTGTGCTGCAGGCGAGGAAGGGCACGATCGTGGATGGTGGGATGGTGGGAAGAGATTTTTGGACTGTAGCCTAGGTGGAGGTCAGGAATGGGGCAAGGAGAAGAGAGCGACGGGCCGCCTGCCAAACCCTCCAGCGGACAGACGCACCCTCAGTCCTGATCGTGACGTCACGCTCGGAGCCAACGCGCAGTGACCAGGGGACATCGAGCAGAGTCGCAACATGCTGGAGGCCGAGGATTTAAACGTAAGAATTCCACTTGGCCGCAAACCACTATTTACTAAGTCCGATGCTGGTAAAAGGCAACAATGGTATACGCCAATCTGCATCAACACCGCTGTAATATTTCTTGAACACGAGGTATTTGGTTCACGAGAACGGGTTTTCACCTTGTATTGAGCATGTTGATCCTGAATAAAGTCGTAGGTTGTCGGGGACAACATAGAAAAGAGAGTTGCTTACCTGGAGTCAACCCAGAATGTATCAACCAACAAATATTAATTAATCCAGCAACACTGAGAAATATATTGCTGGGAACAGGGCATCCGGAATAGTGGCCAAGCTGAGTGCGGAAGAAGAGCACTTTGGGGCGTCTAGATGGATTGAATGTTGCGTCTCGAATGATTCTTATGGCTATCGATGCAAATGCTAAAATTGATAACAAGGCAGACACGACAACCTAAGATCTGTTATCATGCTCTAAAAGTCCTTGAAGATATAATCTGCACTTACAATGGTTGTTTTGGATATGGGTATTGAAGGAGGTTCAAGGGCAGAGAAGGCCCTCGTCTCGGTATGAACGCGCATTTTTGGAAGGATACAGTCCCCCGAATGAATTGGAATCAGAAAGGAAAGGAAGGGGAACAAGAGTGTTAGCGGTCCAGCCGTCAAAGGTACCTTCCAGAGCCGAGGTGGGCCAGCCACGAAGGACGATGTGGTGTGAAGGAAAGGGCACCCACGAACCTGCTAGCGTGGGACGTGTACTTGCATGACATGTGGGGCCTGGCCACTCATCCATACCTACATGGGTGTTACTACTTACTTGATATTATCAGTGCGACGATCAAAGGGACAGCACAGCTATTGCGCCATCTCTGAGCCTCTTCCGATTGTTTCAGCCAGACTGCCGATACCACATGCGGAGCTGAGCTGCGCCATTTGTCCCTTTAAGTTTTAGTGTGATTAGATGTGGCAGCCGCTGTGCTGGCGGTTTGCTGAACGTAAGTTTTAATGGAAATTACGTAGCGCAAATCACCACGTGTAGCCCGTTTGATAGCATTTGGATGCAAATGTTTCAGGACAGAGATCAGGTATTTATTTAATATTTATTCCATGATTAGATGTAGAACATTGATGATGGTTTATCCATGTCTTGGGCATGATCTGAGAAGCATGTTTAGTGTGTCACCGCAAGAGGTTTCAGCAAGGCTACCAAAAAGACCCAGTACAGACCAGACTTTGGCCTCAAGAAGGCAAGGGGGAGCAATAGCATAGGGAACAACTCACTCACTTTTCGTTTTCCAAGCCCTGGTAAAAACGAAAAGCCCTGGTCCGAATTGATATAGATCACAGTAAACCACTATAACTATCTTTGTCAAGGCATCATGTTAGAAAGGGAAGAACCGATAGTCCGATGGATTCACTATGCTACCATCTTTGTGTGACCGCATGTGAGCCCCCCGTCATTAGTCACCCCCCATGCCGTGTACCAGCTCTGCAACAGCGGTTTCATCCTACACGAGATAACATTACTCCTGTTTCTTGAGAAAGAACTTGGCTATTCCTTTTGATTCTGCCATTTTCTTCTGTTTAGGAGCTTTGGGCTGGCCATTGCCATCCGAGCCATTCGCCAAGTCTTGAGCAAAGTGAAAGTCGTCATGCTCCATACGCAACTTGGCTAACGCGGCAGCGCGATCCACTTCATCGTGGTCCACCGTGCTTCCCGCGACAGAAATTCTTGTGTTGCAGCGTTCGCAAACGAAAAAAGCCGGGGAAGATTGGGACACTTCCGTTGTGACCTGTAGGGCATCCTTTACTCCGTCACTGCTGGGCCGCTTGCGTTTAAGAGGTGACTGATCGACTGCCTTTGGCTTAAAGAAACCTTCAATACTTTGTTGGCCGACCTCGGCTGTTTCGATGCCCGTGAATGCAAGCTGCACGGCCGTCACGTTGAGGTTTTTCGTGTTCCCAGTGAGCTCCTTCCATAATTTGTCGGCCGCGACCGCGATTGTATCGACCGTCACCTCGTGAACGAAAGGAAATGCAACTTGTTTCGACTTGGAAGCGTCATGACCTACGTAGATGGTCAATGGTTTTTAAGCTCGATGCGAAAACAGACCTTTTCGTGCATGCAAAACAATAGTTTTGGGCCATAGAGTAGGCATATCTTCTCGTGCGTCCTTGAGTCTGAGGGCAAGTTCGGCAGCCAAGACGCGTAGCCATTGATGCCCATCTGCAGCTTTCGTAATAGGAGTTGGAAGATTCTTGGACGCAAGCATGCTTTTGAATAGCGCAGATTTCTCCTTTACTATAAAAAGTGAGGGAAAGCACGCACTCTGGTGCACTAAAATACCCAACCTTCAGACCTGTCAATACCGCTAAGAGCTCATATCAGTGACCATCCTTGCGGAGGGGCTATGAGGGCTACCCACCGCAAAAGCTCATAGACCCATAATGCATTGTCACCAAATTTCCTCTGTATCTCATCTGATTTCTTTTGGTTATTAGGGTAACTTGGGATGATGGTCCGCAATACCTAGAGATACCGCCCTAATATGTTGAGTTGAGTTGAGAAAGGATGCCGGTTGCGAGCAATGGACTTACAGAAGATCCCCGACTGTTGATACATCATATTCTTTTGCGATGGCATCACCAAGCTTGCCACCTAAAAACCGAATCTCGAGAAGTCCTCAGGTTTATATTGAATCTCATTGCTTTGGGAGTACCTTTTGAAAGCCCATCGGACGAAGGTAGGTTGGTATAGCACCATTGCGCAAGATGCTCTACAGGACTCATCAGATGGTTGTCTTCGAACCGCGGATCGAGGATTACTTGACTATATGGTTTCTTGTAGGAAGCAGAGAGCTAGAGCGAATGTGAATGAAATACAGCTGGGTGGGTCATGTAGACTGACTTTGGCAAGAAACTTGTTTCGGGAGATCCCCTAGCGGAAAGGCGAATGCGTGACTGGAATAAAGACGCATGGTTGAGCAAAACGCACTGCTGACATGGTATAACCAAGGTTCTGATGAACATCTTGCCTGATCTTGGCCATCAGTTCGGCAGCGATGGATAGTGCAACATCATGCCAAGTGCACGCTGCGTCATCCGCCGCCAGACAAGTCTCCGCACCGTCATTTTCTTTGGGTGGATGTAATGGGATGAGTTCACCAAGTTCGTCCCAGCCAATAGAAGGAGGCGGAGGCAATGGAGTATCGACACCTTGGGGTGCATCGGAAGGTACTTGTGCGAGATGGGGGAAACGCTCCAGTAACACCTCACGTATGGGTCGAGTGAAGTCAATAAAGGCCTCATCGATTGAAGCCTTTTCTTTCTTGGCGTGAGTGATCGGATCAGTTCTACTTTCGTATTATCACACCTATTTCACCGCTTGGAAGGGCCTGCTTGAATAGGTTGATGATTTTGTTGCTTTCACGCCGATATAGATCAAGAGAAACCTTGGAGGTACGGTGTCAGCAAATAACACATGTGTTTCCTGGGTAACGTGGCCAAGCCCATACCTTGTGCGTTCGCGTATCAACATCAGACCAGTATCCCGGTTCCTTCTCGCCCTCTTTATAGGTAGCAACATGGACTGCTACCAGATTCGGACACTTCTTATTTGCGTCCTTGATCTTGTCCATGCGCGATATACCAAACTTGCGAGCGGGATAGTTGACTGCGATGATACTTTCCCATTGTTGTACAACAAGGGGTACACTAGGGTCAAGACCGAGCCTGACGCGTTCGCAGGCTGCATAGAACGCATCGCTATCGCAGAGCGCGATGACCCGTAGAGGGTCTCTAACGCCGAGATTGTGAGAATGCAGGTGGCGGTAAGTAATATCAGGATAAAGATCATCGTAGTCTTGAGCTGGGGCTTTGCCTTTGCCTTTCCAGAGCGTACTTGATGGTTTGGAAGGGGAATCCATCGAGTCACCGTGGGGAAATCCTGACACTCGGTCACTTGACAAAAGTTCGGTGCTGATCGATCCTTTTTTCTTTTTTCTTCCATGTCTTTCAATCATTCTGGCACACCGCAGGCAGACTACGCGATCGTATCTCACTTCGGTGCTTCTGCACAGGATCACCAACCCGTCTTAGACTCACCTCGAAGCATACCCATCCATGGAATTATTTCTGAACGCACTCCCCTTTTACAACCTTCGTCTCCAGTTCCGAGGCTGCATGAATCACCAGACGACAACGTATGTGACGCAGCGTTGGCAGATCAGGTACCCACCTCCAACATATTTCGTGAGGAACTTGGCATACTCGCCTTGAGTGCTGTACCAATTTTTGGGTGTGTCCTGTTCTCGACCAATCCCGTCACCTTCACACTTATCTCGTCCAAGTACTCAACTTTTCGAATACTCTTTTGTTCTTGTTTCCGTCATCTCCATCGGTCACATTTCTACACTGGCTCTGGCGGCCTCCACTTTAGGCTCAATGACGGCTTCCGTCACTGGATATAGCATTGTCCAGGGTTTCGCATCGACGCTGGATACTCTTCTTCCACCTGCCTGGACCTCAGACAGGCCCTACATGGTAGGCCTATGGGCTCAGAGGATGTGTTTGTTTTCCTCTTCTACTGTTCAATAAACCACATGCTAATCAGACCTTTGGATCAGTGCTTTTGATGGGAATAGTCCTCATCGTACGTTCAGTTACCTTTACAGCTGATTTCAGATTAATTCACTATGTGCAGCCGATCTTTGTTGTTTGGTTCAAAGCAGAACCTATCCTCCTCGCTCTCAATCAAGAGCCAGAGGTGGCACGGCTTGCCGCGCTGTACCTGCGTTGTGCATCCCTCGGCCTTCCAGCATACACCTTCAACTCCATTGTCAGGTACTTCATCAAAATACTGCAAGTTTCCAGTGCAAAAACTGACTCGCATCCGCAGACGATATTTCCAGTCTCAAGGGTTGTTTGACATCCCGACGAGAATCACTCTCGTGGTGGCGCCTATCAACGTATTCCTAAACTGGTTATTTGGTGGGCCAACATGCTTCTCGTTGTTTCTTGTACTCATCTTCCACTCATATCACAGTATACCCTCTTGGGCTCTCCTTTCCCGGCGCACCACTCGCTACAGCTCTTTCCTTCAACCTTGTGTCAGCAGCTTCTATTTTCTATGGATATCACTATGTCCCTCGCACAGCTTGGTCACCGATCACCTTTGAATCTTTCAATTTATCTGCCGGTGAGCTTTGGAAAGGATGGGGACAGTTAGCCAGGCTCGGCTTTGCTGGGGTAGGTCAGGTGGCTAGTGAATGGTGGAGTTGGGAATTGGCCGGACGTGAGTGCTACAGCGTTCCCTGTTGAATGCTCAGTAACAGGAACATCCCTTAGTTGCCGCTAGCCAGTGAATCGTTGCCCTTGCCGCTATTGTCGACTCGAAACTGATTCCATTCCTTTTTTCTGATAGGCTGGGACCTGTTACACTTGCTGCACAATCTGTCTTGTTGATGTCGGGATCGACCACATACCAAGCTCCGTTTGCATTAAGTATTGCTACCTCCGTGCGGTAAGCATTGTGATTGTGATTGTTTCTTTTTTCTGAGGGCAATCATCAAATGACAACTGATTGTTATTGCAACATCGTCCTCTTTTTGAATTTTGCTGTGGATTGTGATGGTGCAATAGAATTGGAAACCTTCTGGGCCTTGGAAATGCGAGAAGGGCAAGGGTAGCTGCAATAACATCAGTTGCAATGTCTGTCGTGCTCGGATCTATTTTCTGGTGAATCATCACACTGAGTGCCACATTTGTTGATGTCACTGACAGACTGCTGTCCTATCCAGTTCCATCTTTCTAATCTTCCGCGACAAATGGAGCTATATTTTTAACGGCGATCCCGGTATGTCCTATCACCCTCTTCACCATTACAGGACGTGACTGGGGTGTGCTTGACCACTCGATCTAGCGGTCGCCTCACTCGTTGCGTCCATTCTTCCGCTCGTTGCACTGTTCCAAATTTTCGATGGGACAACGGCAATTATTGGTGGTATATTCCGTGCCCGGGGAAAGCAGGCAAGTATTTGCGATATCTGTCGAAGATGACTTGCGACTCCAGGCATTCTTTTCTATCAGGTCGCAGGTGCCGTCCTCAACGTCACTGCTTATTACATCATTGGTATCCCACTTGGATTATACCTTGCGTTCTGGCGCGGACATGAACTTCAAGGTCTTTGGGAAGGGCTGACGCTTGCGCTGTTGTATACCTCCATTGTAGGTTTGTTGATCGGTCTCCGCGGTGTTAATTGGGAAACAGAGGTCGTGCGCGCAAAAGGAAGGATTGGAGGGAAAAGTGAGCATAGGGACGAATGAGGTGTGACGAGGCGGCAAAATTAGGGAGTCGAGGAGACATACGACGAGTCAAGATTGATCTTATGCTACTATCTACATAGATGCTATCTATTCGAATACAATTTTTGGTGGACGCAGTTACTATCGGAAAATCAAAACTACCAAGTCAACAAGTCCATATGGGTCAAAAGCATGCACCCACCATGACAAGGAGGTGTAGAGAAATGCTGCTGAAACCCTCGGATTGATCGGGATGAGGCGCAACTGCTATCAACGCTTGACGGACACATGCTCCCGTTCACGACAAGATGACGAAGCCCGGAGGTAGAGGCCACAGCCAAATCCCTAGTAGAAAAACTGTTGTCTATTTCGAGGTGTATGATCCTGTTCGTGGTCGGCAGGCGCGCTAGCACGATACGCGCCTACACACAAAGGCTATCGCGACATCATCCACTGCAATGCACCACAACGCTACACGCAAAACGTCAGGCAAACCCCCAAAGACAGGCATCCAACCCACCTCGTCACCGCGCTCGACAGACGACCTCGCCCTCCAGCCCGAGCACGAGCGCCTCCCGCGCCTCCACCCACGCGTGCTCCCCGCTCTTGGTCTTCACCACCGCAATCTCCCCAAGCCCGAGCGGCTTCACCGTCTGCGCGCGCCGGCCGCTGCACAGGCGCCTGATCTCGCCCACGTCCATGAACACGCGCCGGCTCGGCATGCTCACGAGCCGCATGTGCGACAGCACAGGCCGGTCGTCGCGGTACTTGAGCTCGGCCCAGATGCGCCGCTCTGGCTCGCCGACGTGCTGGAAATCAGAGGGGGACGGCGCGGCGATCGTCCCTCTGGAAATGTTGCTCAGAAAGCCGGCGCGGAGGAGGATGGAGAGGATGGCGAGGTTTTGTTTTGAGTGTTCGACGGCGAGGTAGCGGTGTCGGGCACGGAACGCGTTTTGGACGCGCGCGCAGAGGTCGTAGGGAAGAGGCATCTCAACGAACGTGTAACTTGGCAAGGAAAAAGACGAGTAGTGATTACATAATAGTACACTAGGTAGGCTTGCTCCTTCTCGAACGATGGACGGTAGAAGAACGATCCAGTCCTTTCAGAGATTTAATCGCTTGGACGATTTCAGCTATTGTCAAATAATTAGAAATAATAAAACGACCAGAAATATGGCATCTCACCCGTCAACTTGGCACTGTCCGCCTCAAAGTCATATCGCTTATTTCTGCTGTCCCGCTGGACGACAATCTTGAACAGCGTCGATGTCTTTTGTGACTGTTGGCAGACCAAGACACTCTTGACGTGGAATGAAAGCGTCTTGCCACTATCAAAGACCGCCTTTGCCTTGTTGGCAGAAGGCATGATCTTCGTGCGCGCTCGTGAGAGCACAGCCCAACATAGACGAGCTCTACTCACATGGACATAGACACCATCGATGGCGAGGGTGCGTTCTTGTCGAGCCAGCATGGGCAACTTGCGATATATTGTGTACCGCTGAGTGGCCATGAGATGTGCGTCAAAGCAACACAAGGAAAGACATACTTTGTATGCAGCAGTGTAGTCCGTTCCAGCGCCTTGGTTCATTTCGGGCACATCTGATATTCTCTTGAAGATAGACGCTAGCACGAAAACATACTCAGGGTGATGAAAACGGGTAACCAAGATCACCAAACCATTTGGGTCAGTAGTCCGTGTTGCACGGGTTTCAGGTTCAATACCCATTTGAGGTAGCATGGACCTCTTGACTAAAGTGAGTTCACGTTTATCCTCGAGCGACGCTACAGTGCGGTCCAGATAGATCAAAATGTTGAGATCGTTGAGAATAAGTGCATAGTCTTTTGGATTCGCCAGTTTGCGCTTGCGGCACACGAGCTCCAGGGCTTCCTGCATGTACATCCCAGCCGACCTACAGAATATGGTCAGCTTTCGCGGAACATGCGAATGGTTACATACACAGGTATCGTAGTAGAGATGTGTACTGCATCAGCGGTATCCGCGACGCGTATCCGAAGAAAAATGGGAGGACCTTGACTCGATGACAGACCGAGGGATGAGGACAGAACAGGAGTTGTGCCGAAAAGGGAGCTTGTACCTGTTCCTGGAACAGAAGGTGGAGCAAGACTGGGTGCAAGAAGTGCGTCGGCTCTCTTGGGTGTAGCCATGATGATCCTCGAGGGTCTTCGCTGAATTTTGCTTTCCAATTGTTCGTTCTGCTGGACTACCAAGGGGATGAGCACTTCTTCACAAGGCGAAATGCGACAGACGAACTCTGAAGGGCGGTTGCTGCCAGGATCGCAAATGCATCAAAGTTGAACTTTGAGATTTTCCCAGTACGGTCAGGAGCTGGAACGTTGTCGGTAAACTCCATCACACTGCACATCCATGGACTCACGTGGAAAATCTTCATCGACTTCCCCGTCATCCTCGGTAATTCGCATGATCCACCCTATCCCAGACAACTTTGGGTGGTTCTCGCTCAATCCTTGGTTGAGTTTCGGGAGCCAACCCTCTTCCCAGTAATTCCACAATGCAAACCCGATGACCTCTTCGACTGTTGCGTCTCGTCGCACATTCAGGCTCATGACCTTTCCCTTTGGGTCAGTTGCGTGCGGGAAAAAAACCTTGACGTCTAATGATGCAGACTCTCCGCGCCCTGAAATGGCTCCATACAGTTCGCTAAACGGATTGGCGGAACCACCGGTCGAGGCAAGCATGGCCGACAAGGCGGAAACCCTAGAAAGTGCAGGACGGACAGCATTCCGCGAGAAATCAATGTCCAATGCGGGGGCGTCAATAATAGGCATAGATATCGAGAGACCCCTTCTGCGACCTTCCGGCCTGACGATAAGAGGAATTGTGCGATGGTCTGCTGGTGGAGGTGGGTTGACCATCTCAAAGTGGGTATCGATGCCCTCGTCGTGCTCGGATGAGGATTGAGGATCGTGAAACTCGTCAACCACACGAGCCTCTGTGACGGGGCTGAGGCGAGGTCGTACGCGTGCGTGTTGTCCGATATAAGAGGAGGAGCCAAAGGCCGAGGCAGATGCTAGCCCCGACAGGACGGAACCTAGGTCAGAGGCACTGTCAAAGCCTGCAGTGCGCGTAGCAGCAAAGTCGCTGTTTTACTCGTGAGATACGAGGAAATGGTGCACAATGAAAGCATACGGGTCGAATTCATCACCCTCATCCATATCGTCACCACGGTCGACCATGTCAAAGTCGTCTTCATTCTCGTCTTCAAGAATGCCCTCGTCGTCGTCATCATCATCATCATCATCATCCGAGGAAGAGATTTCGGGATTGAGATACTTGTTCACGTCAGAAGCAGGTTTCGGATTCGCAGATGCTTGACCGCGGCGAGCTAGCATGCGGAGTTTTCTACGTGCTTCCATCTCTGCCGCGCCTTTGAACTTGGGGATGAACCGGACGTCCTTTGCGGGCGGTTCTGGAGGCGGAGGGGACGACCTCGATGTGAGAGACATGACCTCGGGCTCTTGTGGGCGTGGGCCATCGATGTCGCCAGGCGTGATGTGGTTGACGGCCTCTGGCTGGACGAGGTTGGCTAGCTGAGATGTGCGTCTCGAAGACGGGGCACGGCGACCGGTGACGCGCATGCCCAGTGCGCCAGATCGATTGCCCATGATGGTCTGGTGGTGTCTGAGCCCGGTGGCGGGCTGGTGGGGTGTCTTGTCTTCTGGTTCATGCTCGTCGTCGGATATGGGTGGGCTGGAGGGGTATTCGAGCTCTGGCCAACGGGCGACGTCGGCGAGGGACGCGGCGAGGATGTAGGGGTTTGAAGCGTAAGATGGGCTGAGAGATATGATGCGACCGCCGTACGGGTCGTCGACGTTGCGCAAATATGACAGTCTAAGACTGTGTACGAGATAGCTGGGCAGATATGAGCGCGACTACGACCGACGTGGATGAAACACACCCAGGATCGCTGAGGAGGGACATGGCGGACAAACTCTAAACAGCAACCTCGATGTCGTCGTCGACGTTGGTGCCAATTGCCTGCAGGTTCGGTACGTACTCGATAAACGTCGCTTTCTCGCTCCAACTCAGACGTTCAAGTTCCCTATGATCAGTGGTTCGTCACCCATCTCGACGACAAGTGGAAGGTGAAACAGGTGAAACACTGGATCCTCGCCAAATGCAACCTCCAGTCCTCAGACCTACAGACGCGTCGCTCAGTGTCCCCCATCATCTTTGCGCCCACCGTCCATTCCCGATCCTCCGTCAACAGCCTCGATGACGGATACAACGAAGACGACGAGTATTCTGAACAAGATTTGTCGCCTCACGATCTTCCCAAGCTTTACCCCCGTCGCAATGCAAAACCGAGCTCGCCTCCTCCGATCAAACAGCCAGGAAGTAGCCCCCTCGTCGACAGATACACCCTCATGTCCTTTTCCACCGGGTCCTTGCTTGAGGACGAGTTTACCGTGTCGTGGTACAACCTCCGTCCTTACGAGCTCCTCGAGATGCACCCAGTGGGCACTGTCGCCCCACTACAGCGGGACGTCCTCGCAGACTATATACAGCCATACTTTCAGGCCAATGTCAAATTCCTGCGTGTTATATGGAATCATAGGTCAGGACGTTTCGAGGTACCCGGCGTTGACATCCAATCCAAGCATAACGGGTACAAGTCCAAGGACAAATCCCCAACGTCGAGCGGCTCTCAGCCAGAAAAGAGACGTAAGGCCAAGATAAATTGGAAAACGCGCTGGGTCGTCATCAATCAAGGAATGCTGTCCCTCTGCAAGGAGCATGTGGTACGCCGTTCCCTTGATGTGTCGTTAGCATGATGCTGATCACTTGATTTTAGGCGAGTTCTCCGGTTCACCGATTTCCACTGAGCGGCATGACTACGCTCTGTGGTGCGGATGCACTCGAGCGCGTGTTTTCTATTGTGACTCACCCTCGCGTTGTTTGCATCCGGTTCCGACCTCGATCGGCTTCGTGGACTGGTGTGATTTCTTCGTTGCCCACTTCACCAATATCAGAAGGTAGGAGAAGCAGTATCCATGAATCACCTGTGCGCGTGGGTTCTGCGGCCGAGTTGAAGCAAGCAGGGGAACAGGAGGACTCTGGAGAAAAGTCTTTTGAACACGCCAATGACTCGAGTGACCCGTTCGGGGAAGATGGAGAGTGGGTGATTCTTGATATGCTAGATGATAACGGTGAGATTCCTACTCTATCTCTCTCTCAGACAGGCAATAAAGTTATTTTAGCATTTTCGAGTATTCTGCGGATTCTTCACCGCGAAGGTCGTCAGCCGATCTCGTCTTCGTTTGCGCCTTCATCATCTATTATTGCCGTTTCGCCGCGCTCACCCGACACAGTATCGTTTAGTTCATACGGCACTATACCGTATCCTGAATGGCGCATTCATACTACCGAAAATGCACGTAAAGCTGGTATAGGGGATGTGGGGAAAGCGATGGCATGGGTACTTTGGTCTGAAAAGGGACTGGGGGAATCGCTTATGGGGAATATCCGGCACCGCCGACAGGCATTCTTGCAGGAAATGCAATACAAGACGACGATTCCGCCGGACATTTATGGACCCAACGATGAAACCGACGATGAAAGTGAAATGGAGTGGGAAGGATGGATGAGAGATTTGGAGCGCCAAAATCAGGTTAAACAGAAGGTTAGCAGGCAAGGACAGGTTCCTTTTTGGGGATCATCGCAGGTACCTCCTTTGGAAGCATCACCTTCTGGGTCGCCGAGGGCCGGGTCACCCTCCCTATCTGGTACGGGTGCACAGTATCACAACATCGGCCATGTTATCGTAGCCCATGGCCACCATTGTCCGGAACTTGGCTATTGTCCGGAGATGAGAAGTACGACTGTCAGCACTGTCAGCGTCGGCACGCCACCTCGGGGCCGATCCTCGACGCTTTCGTCCATGATAACGACGGCCAAGGGCAAGCAAGGCCGAGAACGGGTGTCTAGCCGTTCAGTGGCGCGTGCAGACGGGCGGACTGGAGGCGTGCCGTTTTCACTACGCCGGCATGCACATTCGAGCTCCAACTTGCGAGTATCCTCACCAGGCGAGTCCGACGTGGGCGAGTCAGTTGTGCCTCCGGTACCTTTTTCGCCTCCAAAAAGCGCGTTTATGCGTCGAATGAGTCTTCGGGCTGGCAAGATTGTGCGGGGACTTGACTCTGCCATTGACTTTGTAGACGAGGAAGCTAGCTTACATAATCTGTAACGTGACATGGTCTGTGCGCGAGTCACCCCAGGTATAAATACCTGGGCACAACAAGCTGAATCTTTACCACTCTGGCCTTTTGGCTTAGATCAAGTGTAGTATCTGTTCTTAATAGTTTAACCACTATTATGAGGGCACCGCCCTCATTCTTTGGTTATCAAATTTTTGCCGCCCTTGTCCCAAGCGAGCTCTGCTTGCAACTCCGGGGGTGTGATGACCCTGCCTCTGCACTACCGGCTTGTGTCGTCGGGGGATCTTGTCTTCTCTTTGCTGTCGCTCTACTCGTGTCACTTGACACTGGTCAT
>JBBPNZ010000828.1:0-13585 GCA_038091195.1 Phylloporus rhodoxanthus
GAACCAAATCACATGATCTAAGGGGCAATATTGTAGCCAAGGGTATGTACTATTTATAACTCCACCAAAGCTAAGCGAGATTCCCACGGTGTTTGGCAGTGCGCTTCGCGCACTGCTATCCAGGTTAATATGGAAAGGGTTTTTGAGGTCACTGTACTTTATTTGTTCCCACCAAAGCAAAGTGAAAAACAAGGACATGGTAAGAAGGGTGCATGAGTGTACACTGTGGTGCAGAAGTGAGTTGGCAAGGTGCATGCGAGTGCATGCTTGGTTGGTCCAAGCCAAGGGTAAATGGGTGAGGTGGTAGTGAAAGCAGGGATGAGATGGGGGTGATGGGAATTTTCCATAGTTTGCCATGTTATATACACAATGGTGTCTATATTTCTCTGCTATTTGGTTGTTGAACTTGAGGAGGCAAAGTTTCTTTGAGGTTCACCTGTGAGATGGAGCAGAAAGGAGGCCAAGGTAAGCAAAATAAAGATCAAGAGCAAACAAAAGACTCCAGGATAGTCATACATATCTGTGCCTATAACACATGAGAAACCACTATGTAAGGCTTATAAAAAGGGTTAAGGCATTGTGTGCTTGAACTCTTTGGGGCTGAACAATCATGAACATGTAAGTTTTTCATTCACTCCTCTGACCAACCTAGGTTTACTCATGGTTAGACCAGAGACTACACACTGTCCATGTATAAACAATATCAATATTTGTGCATTCAGCCTCCATGCATGTCAGTTGGCATGAATCATAAATCAGTTTTACAAGAGAAATAATTGGCATTTTTCCTCTGGTGATGAACACCATGAGTACTTTGCCAATCTTATTGCTGACATCAACAAGAGGTGGCCAGTCAAAGTCTTGGCTTTCCCTGACATCCCTTTGGAAATTGAGTTGGACAGGATGCAAACAGAGGAGCTAGAAGAAGTATTGGTTGCCTTGTACAAGGTCAGTTCTATCTTGCAACTATCTCAGCATAACTGACATACTATATATACATAAGCGCCTGCTAATCCTTCGAAAGTGGATCCTATATGGTCGTGAGCATTATGGCTTGGATTTAAACAAAGTGTTCAACCGACCAGAAAGTTCAAATAATTGATATACCATCTTTCTACTACCACAAATCATATCTGAAAAGGAGAAATCACCATGAAGTAATGGACACTATTTTTTACTTGAAATTTCATGGTCCTATAAGCTTGGCTAAACAGAATGGCAAACAACAGGTAATCTGTAATTCAGTGGTTAGAAATTTTGAATCGACAAAAATACTGACTGGAACTCAAAAGTAAATGGATTCAGTATATGATGGCTGGGAAGAAAGTTGCAAGTTAATTCACCATGGCCATTTCTGCAACTCAATCGCTTATCCACCACATTCCAAGTGTTTCTGAGTTGTAACCCTTATGCTGAGTTTGCTTGCTTTCTCCAAGCTATGACGAATCAAGGCATTGTCTCAGCGACCTTGCTTCAGAGGTGTTACTGCTTATTTTTGAGTAGTATTTTGACATACTACAGCTGTGCTTTGTCTGCAGAAGGATGCACTATATCTAGTATTGCCAAAGTTCAGTCCAGAACCTAAGGTTCAAACCTAAACCTCTGAACTGAACTGCAAAGTTCAAGTTCAGTTCAGGTTCAGGTTCAAGCTTGAGGTAGTAGGTTCAGGTTCAGGTTCAGACATTGACTGATATCAGAGAACCAGTTCAAACCAGCTTGAACCAGCCTAAAGCATCAGCAAATCACATATTGTAGATAGTATACATAGTTGAACAGTGTTGTACAATGGCTACAACTGGCTACAACACTATATAAAGGCCCTACTGTCTCACATTGTAACAGTGCCAGCACAGCCTTAGCAAAAGTCTAGAGTGGCTGTATGGACAGCACAGAGTCTACAGAGCATACAAAATCTAGACCAAGTATAGTAGAATATATTTTGTAGTTTTTTCTTCCCCCTAATATGTACACTCAAATGTTATAGAAAACAGTTATATTTTGTAAACTACATGTACACATTGTGACATCATCCTTGTCAGGCTGTGGTCATCATATCCTTCTCATTATGCTGTCCTTGTCACATCATGGTCATTACATTTTCACTATCCTCATATTGTCACCATTGCCCCATCCTGTTATGTCCTCCTCACTGCATCCTCAATGTTGTGTTGTGGCCATCATATTGTCCTCATCATGCCATCCCTATCACAACATTGCCATCCCCTCTAGGCAGATGATTGCATGTCATAATTGTCATGATGTCATCGATGACACTGGGCCATCAACAACATTGCATTGTTGTTGCTGTTGCCATTGTCTCTGGCATCTGGCCATTCTCATGGAGTCATTAATGGTACTAGGCCATTGACCATACTGCATCATTGTTGTTGTCATTGCCATCTGCTCCAAGCACACAGTTGCATTAACAGCATTGCACTATTGTTGCCATCCTCAGGTGCATGGTTTTGCATGTCATCATTGTCATCATGATGTTGTTGATGGCACTAGCCCATTGATAACATTGCATTGTTGTTGTTGTTGCTATCTGCTCTAGGCACATGATTGCATGGATAACATTGCACACATCATTAACCTGTCCTCTGTGTGATGGTGGTGTGGGTATGACTGCACATGCATCATTGTCGTTGTGCAGGGTTGCCATGTCATCGCCATAGTAGTGTCATTGACGACATTGGGCCATCAATGACATTGCTTCATTATTGTTGTTGTATCCTCCAGGTGACAGTGATGATAAGCATGCAGTCATGCACATGCAGTCATTGTCTTTGTCATGTTGCCATCATCATGTCATTGATGAAGGTGGACCATCAATAATGTTGTATTATCCAGGTGTGGTGTGGGTGTGGGTGTGGTTGCACACATCATCGTGACATTGTTGTTGATGATGCTTGACTATTAACAACATCATGTCATCATGTCATCTAGGCGATGGTGGCAGTCGCAGCTGTGGCCACAGTTGCAAAAATGTTGTCAGGGTGGCATGTGATATGCTTGGGTTCATAGATGGCACGAGACCATATGAGAGTGGCATAAGTTCTTTTATATTCTTATTATCAACTTTAAACATTTTTTAGCAACATTCAACTCAATATCCAGTCTTGTCTCAGATGGCTCATGACTATCTTGCAATTCAGGGATCTGCTGTTGCATATGAATGTTCCTTTTCACAAGCTAGACTGACTATAACCTTGCTACACAATATATTGCATCCAGATACTAGAGGCTGTGCAGATTCTGAAGAATAGCTATACAAGTGGAGATTTAACTGCTGAGGTTGAGGCTCTATAATGGGAGACTAAATCCTAGTCTGCTAAGACAAAATAGAATTACTTGTATATTTCTCAGAAACAAATCTTAGATTCAGGTTCAAATTAGTTCTGAACCTGAACTGAACTCACATGAACTGGTTCATATAGGTTCAGTTCAGGTTCAGGTTTAGGTTCAGAGTAATATGACTAGGTTCAGGTTCAGGTTTGCCCCCTAACAGGGGGTGAACTGAACTGAACTGAACTTTGGCAACCCTAGTTGCACTCATTGCTGCATATGTATGTGCATTGAACACCTCAAATTGTCACTAATAAAAATTTTAGATTCATATTCTCCTTATGGTGTGGAAGACAAACAGATATAATATTAGTCAACCCCTGGACTCTAATGTGCTGAAAACTATGTATGTACACAAAGCTTTTGGCAAGTATTGAAGCAGTCACAAAACATCCATATCATGGGCCAAGGCTTGTGGCCACTTTGGCAAAGTGGGCAGCAAGTGGACAGTGAGTTTATCATGTTCTAGCTTGATCACACTAATTTTGTTGTGCAGCATTGGCATTGTTGAGCAGGTAGACAAAGACCACAATAGCAATGAATTTGGTGGTCTTATATCTGATAATGAGAATTTGAAGAATGAGGTTGATGATATGAGGGGAAATGAGGAGGGTGATGAGGAGGACAAGGACAAGGATTAGTATCTAGCACCGTGAATGTTGGTTCTTTTTAATGTGATTTTGTTGGATATTCTGACAATGTGTGTGATCCAAAAATGGTCTGAAAATGGTACTGGTATAGGATCCAGGTAGCATAGACAGAACATTTACTACTGTATGTACTGTACATACTGCACATACTATACAAGCATGGCCTCAAAAAGATGACATGGACAGTACATCACAGAACCACATGGTATACACTTATGTATGTGTGGATTACTGACCAGCTGTGTAGAACTGTATAATACAAGTCTATCCTGTGTGGTGCTGTACATGCTGACTAATCAGTGTATAGCCTGTGGTGTTGTACTGTGCCTGTAGCTTGGCTGTACAATAGGGGACCTTGCTGGAGCAGTGTAACATCTGTGATTATCTGTCTAGAGCTCTACATAACATTCTGAATTTGCTAATGTGCATTGCCAAGTGAGGGTTTTGGGTGGTTCCTATCTGATTCTCCAGTGCACACATCAGATTTATGTTTCTTATCACAGCAGGGTAGTTGTTTGGGGTGGATTGTGGACAGTCCTCTACTGTCTAACATGGAGTGATCAAAAGGACATGAACTAGGGCCAGTGGTGTCGAGCCAGACATACCTGAGAATGTGAAAATTGCACCTAGTGGCCCTCTTCTTGCCAGAAATCTTTGGCCCCAGGAGAAGATTCATGAAACTCATGATATGATCAGACCAGGAGCAATGCATTGACAGTTGACTACACAAAATTGACTAATCCAAATGAAGCAAGATCGTCAAACCCGGAACAGTTGTTTGTTCAAGTTGTGAATCTGCAAGGTAACCGCCACCATGGCAGACCCTAGCAAGTCCGGGGCATACGCCTCCAAAGCGACCGACACAGACTTTAGAAAAAAATGGGACAAGCAAGAATACACCGAACGCGCGCGCAAAAAAGACGACGAAGAACGCGAACGCATGCAAGAAAACGAAGCGCGCATGAAGCAGGGTGCGTCCACACCCCCCCCCCCACCCACACATCCCGCCTGACCCGCCCCAGGCAAAGCGCCCCGCAAGGGCCGCAAGGAAGACCTGCCCAAGCCGACCGAGCTGATGAAACGCCGAGAGGGGTCGCTCGAGCTGGACAAGAACCTCGGGAAGACGATGGTCGTGCAGCACCCCGGGGGTCGCGGGCCTGGGCAGCCTGGTTTCTACTGCGAGGCGTGTAGCCGGACGTACAAGGACACCACTGCGTACTTGGACCACATCAACGGCCGATCGCGTGCGTGGCCCTGTTTATTTGCCCCGTTTTCTTTGGGCGCCTGACGGTGTGTAGATCTTCGGATGTTGGGGCAGACGACCCGGGTGGAGCGTTCGACGGTTGAGCAGGTGCGCGCGCGGATAGCTTTGTTGCGGGAAAAGACCAAGGAAGCGTCCGCCGCGAAATCGTTCGACTTTGACAAGCGACTGGCAGAGGTCAAGGCCCAAGAGGCCGCCCGGCGCGAGGAAAAGAAGACGCTCAAGCAAGCACAGAAAGAGCAGGCACGGATACGCCTTGCACAAGGGCCCACCGTGGAAGCCGACATTGAAATGTCGGCTGTCATGGGATTCGGTGGATTCGGTTCAACCAAGAAATGACCTCTGATTCTGTACTGACATCCTGTATATCTACTTCCAAAACACTACAACCTATCAGGTATAGTACAGATCCCCCCCCCTCTTTCAAGCTCTAACCAAGGTCAATGAGAACTTGACATCCGAGACCTCTTGCTCCTCCTCAATGATCAACTGACCACCCTTGCGTTCCCCAACATCCACCGGCACACTTCTCACCGTCCTCTGAATAAACTCTGCATGCGCCTCAATCGCCTCGCGCAACTCGGCCCCCGACCCCTCCTCAAACCTGTAATACACCGCCACGTCGTCCGTCGCCTGCAACCCCGCCTTTTTCCTCAGCTTCTGCACCCGGTTGACCATCTCGCGTGCGAGCCACTCGCCCATCAGCTCCGGGTGCACCTGCACGTCCAGCCGCACCACCACGTCATTGTCCGTCTGCGTCGCGTACTGCCCCGCAGACGCCGGCGGCAGCTCTAGATAGCGTTGCACCGTCAGATCGCCCGCGACGAGCGCGATGCCGTCCACGGTGAGCATGTCGCTGTCCACGTACGCCTTGATGGCGTCGCTCGAGACGCCCGGGAGCGCGTTCTTGACGCGCCCGAGGTCTTTGCGCAGTTTGCGGCCCAGCACGGCCCAGTCGGCGACGGCGCGGTAGCGCACGCCAGACGCAATCTCGTCAGAGGTGAAGACGACGTCACGCACGTTGAGCTCGGAGAGGATGTACCGCTGGAGCGATGTCACGTCTGCAATGTACTGTACGTCGGGGTGGAACACCAACAGTTCTTTGAGTGGGGTCTGTGTGAAAGCGTGTCAGCCCACATGATGAGGGAGCGAGAGGCACACTGACCTTGAGGGAGAGATTGTGCTTCTCACGAATGTTTCGAGTCAGCTCAATGACAGCCTTCATCCGCTGTACCTGTCGCTCGATCTCGGCGTCAAAGTATTCCTCCTTCACCTCTGGGAAGCTCAGGAAATGGATAGAACGCGAATCCGGGACGGATGGGTCTTTGGGGATGTAGTCGCGCAACGTCTGATAGAGGTTTTCTGTCAAGAAAGGGGTGTACGAAGACTGCCGCACGTCCTGAGCGCTCGAGACAATTCCTTATGACAACACTACTTACCATCGTACGACACAACGTGAACAGCGTTTCAAACAGAGTGTTCAACGCAGTGATCGTGTCCTCTGTCCCATCCTCGCCCTTGAGCCTCCGCCTGTTAAACCGAATGTACCAATTCGTCAGTTCGTCGACGAGATCCAAGAGCCGCGGAAGGATGCTGTGCAGCCTATACGCCGCCATCTCCTCGCGGAACAGCAAGATGAGGGATTGACAGCGCGCGAGAATCCACTGGTCCATGACGTTGTTCGAAAGCGGCGCGTGGGGGTTGTACTCGAACGCGTTCCCCGACGTTTTTTGCAACAGACTCGCTTGGCCGAGGAAGAACCGGAAGGCGTTGAGCCAGGGAAGCATGACGCGCGAGACAACGTCGTGCACGCCCTCTTCGCGGAACCGCAGGTTCTCGCCACGAACAATCGGCGAGTTGACCAAGAACATCCTGGATGGGGATCAGGTCGACGGACCGGGCTGGGTCGCGCGATACGCACCTGACCGCGTCCGCGCCGTACTTTTCAAACATCAAGTTTGGGTCGGGATAGTTTCTCAGACTCTTGCTCATCTTTTTTCCATCGGCAGCGAGGACGAGACCGTGCACGATCAAGTTCTTCCATGGTGCTTTGCCAAACAAGTGGGTCGAGAGCACAAGCAGCGTGTAGAACCACCCTCGGGTCTGATCCATGCCCTCGCACACGAAATCGCCCGGGAACGTGTCCTGGAAAAAGTCTTTGTTCTCAAATGGATAGTGGATTTGTGCGTATGGCATGCTGAGGTCCGAGTCACCCCTCCGATCGGACGTGTCCATGTGAGAGAGGGCTTACCTCCCCGACTCGAACCAGCAGTCAAAGACTTCCTCGACGCGCTTGAGGACGCCCTTTCCTTTTTGTGAGGGAATGGTCAGGTGGTCTATCTTGTCCCGGTGGATATCGGTGATGCCAGTCACGCCGGTCAACCGCTCCAATTCCTCAATGGAGCCGACGGCGACGATCTAAAAATGTCTCGTCAGTCGCAACCCTTGATAAACCTAGTCACCAAACCTCTTCATAGTCATCGCTCGCCCACAGCGGGAGCGGGGTACCCCAGTAGCGGTTTCGTGAGATGTTCCAATCGCGCGCGTTGGCAAGCCAATTGCCGAAGCGGTTGTCGCCAACGGATTGAGGAACCCTGACGCGTTCAGTCGGATGCATCACAAGGCTCATTCGAGTTCTTACCACAACGTTTCCTTGTTGTTGGCGACGAGCTGGTCCTTGATGAGTTCCACTCTAACAAACCAAGAGGGTATCGCTCGATAAATGAGAGGTGTACCTGATCTGTAAACTCCCGAATGAGAAGAAGAGGACGGAGGTGAGAGAGCGCACCTCCAGCAGTACGGGTAAGAATGATTGATGGTAGATTGAACGACGAGACGACCCTTGGCTTTCAAGTGCTTGATGATCTCCTTGTCTGCCGCCTAGATGCCGCATCAGTAGGGAAACGAACAAACGAATGTCGGTTGACTAGCCTTGATGTGCATGCCTTGGTAATCCGTGACCGGCTTGACGAATCGACCGACGTCATCTAGAGGACAGGGCGGCATCTCATCTGCAGCGACGATGCCGTGTTCCCTCGCGATGCGATGATCGTCCTCGCCGAACGCCGGTGCTTGGTGCACGATCCCTGTACCATCTTGATCTGTGACGTACGTATCAGCGACGACAACAAACGCCTTGTCTTCATACTACGCGTACATGAGATCCTCGACGCGATCGAAGCAGATCGCCCTCACCTGGTCCGTAAAGTACTCAAAGAGCGGGACGTATCGCCATCCTTTGAGATCCACGCCCTTGAACGTCGCCACCTTTTTAAACTGTGCCTTTTTCGGATCCTTGTACAGCGTCCCCAACAACGTGTCGCACAGAATAAAATTCGCATCCCTTTCCTCGTCGTGGATCTTGACATAGGTCAACTCGGGGTGAACGCACAACGCCAAATTCGACGGCAACGTCCAGGGCGTCGTCGTCCAGGCTAACAACGACGTCGTCGGATCATCCACGAGCTGAAACGCAACCGTCACCGCCGGATCAGACACGTCCCTATAATCCAACCCCGCCTCGAAATTGCTCAGCGGGGTCGTACACCCCGCCGAGTACGGCATGACCCGGGTGCCGCGGTACACCAAGCCCTTGTTCCAGAGCGCCGCAAACGCCCACCAGACGCTCTCCATGAACGTCGGGTTCAGCGTCTTGTAGTCGTTGTCGAAATCGATCCAGCGGCCCATGCGCTCGACGGTTGCGCGCCACTCGGAGGAGTAGCGCATCACGATGGCGCGGCACTCGGCGTTGTACTTGTCGATGCCGAGACGGAGGACGTCGTCGCGGCCGGTGATGCCGAGCTTTTTGTCGATCTCGTGTTCGACGGGGAGACCGTGTGTGTCCCAGCCGAATCTGCGGGGGACGTGGTGCCCCGTGACGTGGGCGTAGCGTGTGACGATGTCCTGCCGGGTGTGAGGGGGAGTTGGATCGGATGACGGTGCGCACCTTGATCGTGCCGGCGAGGAGATGACCGTAGTGGGGTAGACCGGTTGCGAATGGGGGTCCGTCGAAAAAGACGTATTCGGGTTTGCCCTCGGAGAGCTTCACGCTCGTCTGGAACGCGTCGATCTCGCGCCAGTACGCGAGGACTTTTTCTTCTTCCTTTGAAAAGTTGAACGGTTGTGATACTGAATCGATCAGTCTGATGGGGCGATGTGCGTGGTTTTGGACGTACTATCGTGCTTGGGGAACGGCATGATGATGGACGCGATTCAAGCTACGAATGACTCGTCGATAACCACACGTGACTCTAACGGGCCGCCCACAGCCCATCCAACCGATCCAACACCCCCTGTACCTCCCTCACCGCCGCCTTGCGCTGCACCCTCGCCTCGGGCCACTCCACGCCCGGCCCCACCATCGCATCCAACCGCAACAGCGACTGCAACAACATCTCCGACAACCGCATGTGCACCGTCTCGGTCGGCCCTCCCACGAACACTTCCACCTCTGGCACGACACGTTCTCGGACACTCTCCAGCTCAGCCTGGATAGCCTGTATCGTCCCCTCTTCTGTCGCCTCCGTCGCCGTCTTGGTTGGCTTGAGCTTGGGCACGCCGTCGTCCCCCCCGATGAGCCATATCGTACCGTCTTGTTTCACGCCATACGTCCCCACTGTCACCCTTCAGCACCAAACCAATAGCAGGGACAGCAACGCACGTAGGGCAGTGTCATCTTTCATCACCGCACCCTTGTATACGAGCTTGAACGACCCCACCTTGAGCTGGGTGTACGCTGCGAGCTCGGTGCGCAGCTGGCCTAGCGGTGTGTCGAGCGGGAGAGGGAAGTGGAGCACGTCCTTGTTCCATTTGACGTGAATCATGTTAGAAAAGCGGGTGCGGTGACCAATGAGTGCGAGCAGCGCACGAAAAAACAGCACAAGGCTGAGCGCGACTGTGTGGTTGTTGGAGGATATGCAACGGTCAGATCAAGAGTGAGCGCGTACCAGAGTAGAGTGGCGACAGCTTGATCAGACTCTAGAGTGTAACGTGGCCAGAAACGGAAAGTAACCCACACATGATATTGCCCTAAAAGAATACAAGAACTACCAGAACGAAAAAGCGACAACACTAGACAACGTAGCGATAGGGTATCAAGTATGATAAAGTTGCGCGCGCGTGACGCCAGCGTCACCGGTCGTGAGGTGAAGTGCGTGGAGACGGGGTTCTCCTTGAGAACATGTCATCAAAACAGAGGCGCTTTCTTCAGGCATGGAGCTCACTCGTACGCACGCCTGCCCCGTTCTCGCCACTCAATAGCCCGCATCGCCCAATCTGCCATGTCGACCTCGCGCTTCTCGTCCATATTCATCCATGGGTGTGCCTACGACCCGGTCAGCACACGTTTTTCGAGGCAGCATAGACAACACTCGCGAGCAGTTTGGGATATGTTGCCCGTTCATCCGCATTCTTGATCAGACACAGTCGTATCCAATCACGTGCTTCGGGTGACCACTTTCTCCCTAGAGGTTTTCCGTCACCGTTTTCGTCCACACTCGGCGGGTCGCCATCGGGTATCTCATCGTCATCGGGGAGTCCAGGTGCTTCTCCGTCGACGATGGCACTGAGTTGTGCAAAGACGTTTTCGTACGTTTCAGGAGGGTATGGGTACCTGAGACATACGTGGTAAGATGGTGCGCGAGGAGAACGAGAAAAAGACTTGCTTTCCCCTGGCGATTTCCACAATGGAAAGGCCGAGAGACCAGACATCGGCGGAGACGGTATACGAGTTAAAGGCATGGTCTACGTTTGAGGAGGGCGAAGATCCTTTGATGCGCTCGGGCTGTGAAGGAGTCAACGTGGTGGAGACATGTACAGCAAGTATGACTCACGGCCATGTAACTCTGACAGCCGACATTGGTACGTGCGATGCTTTTTTCGAGTTGGCCGCTGACGCCAAAGTCACAGAGCTTTATTTGGCCCTTGCGGTTAACGAGGACGTTGGTGGGTTTTACGTCGCGGTGCATGACGCCCAAGCCGTCTTTGAGGAAGGCGAGGCCTTTGGTCATTGATGCGGCGATGCGTGCAAGATGTTCCTCGGCGAGGGGAGCGGGGCTAGAAGTCCAGGTGGAACCAGGGCTGGATGAGATACTGGGAGGGAGGGAGACGTTCCCGTTTGGGAAGCAGCAGAGAGAGGCAAGTGAACCGCCATCCATGTACTCCATGCAATAGTAGACGCAAGATTCTACGAAGAAAGCACCATAGAACTCGACAATGTAAGGGCTTATGGCACGGTGGAGCACATCGAGCTCCATAAGGATACCGTTGAGCCTGGTGGAGTCGAGTTCTAAGCGAATTTCCTAGGGAGGGGATGAGGGACTGGATGAGGAGAGGCAAGGTGGATACCTTCATTGCGAGAGCGACGTTTGTCGGCCTGTGGATGACCTTTTTTACTGTTCCATAGTTGCCTCTGCCGAGTTCGTGTTGGAGAATGAGCTGGTCCATGTTTATCTTGAACGAAGAGCCGTTTGAGAAATCGACGCCGGATGCATGGAGGACGGCCTTTCCAGCGAAATTGAGGCGACCCGATGGATCGCTGGGAGAAGAGTGAGAAGAAAGAGGATGGGGAGACACGGAGACATACACGATTTTGTTAAAGTTTGCAAAGGGGGTATCAAATGTGGAGTGTGCGCGACGACCCGAGTTGGCCAGGGAGGGTCTGCCTGCGCCAAGACCGGCGTTTACTGCGCCGATTGCTGCGTCTGGGTTTATATCGGAGAGTTTGAAGCCGGGCTTGTTGCGTCTGGGAGGGCCTCTGGGGAAAGAGTTGTGTGGACGTTGTAGGTCGTCCGGGTCGGGAGAGCCGCGGTTGAGCATCTGAGGGGGAGATGAAGGGGGGGAGCGAGAAAGCAGAAAGAGACGTACTGCCATCATCTTTGCCTGCAGAGAAGGGGGCATGGGTGCATTTCCGGGTGTGTTTGATAGCATGCCACTCAGGGTATTTCTTTGCTGTCTGTTCGGGTGGTCTTGGTGTTGCATGGTGAGTAGAGAAAGGCGATAATCGGTATTGCCATATATACTCTATGTCTGTCACATGTCACGCGTAGTCATTCTCGTTCACCACAAAAAATGATCCGTCCGGGAAGAGATCGACAAGTGACATCATACAAGTCTTTCCGCGGAGACGTCTGCCCTTGCGCTAATTTTTTGAGACCCGGCCCACTCGGAACGACTCGCCAAGACCCTTTTTACCCCTACATTGATAGCACCGTTCCGTGACGTCAACTCAAGTCCGCGCATACCATCGTGTCGACATCGTACATACACCTAATACGGCCGTGGCACATTGACATACCCATTCCCCGCTCCGTCCCCCCAACACCCCCACCCACGCCACACAACCCACACAACCAGAAAATGCAACCCCGTCGCATAGCCCACAAACGCAAGCCGAGCCCGCCGATGTCCGAGCACCCCCCGCGTCAACATGAGCAACAGTCGCTCCGGGAGCGGAAGCGATGTATACGCCTGCGTCGCTTCCTGCCATCATCGTCAACAAGTGTACCCATCCACGTCAGAGTACGCACCCGCCCTCGAAAAGCCTCGAATGGATTCATCGTCTCCTCGTACCGCTGTCTCCACCTTCCAAGCTCTACCTCGTCTTCCTCACCCTCCCACCCTCTCTTGCTCACCCTCGACGTACCAGGCAATGGATCCAGCTGTGACACAGACGACGACTCCCGATAACTCTGCATGTACCGCACCTTTTCATACAACTTGAGATTATCCGATTGCAACGACTTGATCTCGGACCGCAGTTCCGATATCGTTTGAAACTGCCGTCGAAGTTCCTGTCCCACACGGTGAGCCAGATCGAACCGGGCAAACCACACCCTACCTCTTCCAATTCCGCGTTCCGCGCTCTGAACCGGTCCCGTTGGCTCGTCACAATGGGCAAGATAGACGTATCCGCAGACGACGTAAACGGAATCGGCGTGCTCCGCGTCGTACCGCTCGATTCCCCCTTCTTGTTCCGTATATTGTCCAATCCGAGGTCCAGACCCAGACTCGCCAACGCATCATCAATCCCCGCCGCGCTACTTGCATGGCCAGACCTATTGTCAAGCGCGAGAAGGTCTGTCTCGAGTTTCTCGTTGAGGGATCGCTCTTTCGAAAGTTCCATCCGGGCCGTGTCGAGCTCAGACTGTGTAGACTTGACCGAGCCTTCCAAAGACGTGTGCAGAATCTGTTAGAGTGCGTGAAGGCATGTCCTGCTGATGACCAACGCACTCACCCTAAATCGCGTGAGCTCTTCAAGAATACGCTTGTTCTTGTTCGCAAGCAGCACCTCGAGGCTTTTTCCATGATGTGCATTCGCCTTGTCAGCGTT
>JBBPNZ010000829.1:0-13582 GCA_038091195.1 Phylloporus rhodoxanthus
ATGCTCAGAACATGCGTGCGTCGCAGGTCTGGACGCGTCTGTACGGGAATTAGCATCCACGCGGCGCGCACAACGCCCCCAGTGCCCGACTCGGGGACGTCGCACGCCGATCGACCAACGTGCTTGAGCTGCGGTCCTTTGCCAGCTGCACCGGCGCAAACCTAAAGTCATCGCCACTGAATCCGCAAGCAGTCAAGGCATTCGACATGCGGCGTTCAGGAACATGGGCCGCCAGCCTAGTCCTGTCGCCTGCTCCCCGTTTGAGGAAGAGCATTGAAGAAAAATTGCATCGTCCTTGTGGTGATTTCATGTTCCATGTGATGCAGTGCTCAATGCATATCGAATGCTTTCATTGTGTCGGCAAGCCGCAAGAGAATGAATTTTTGGGACAGAGACTACGCCGAGTTCCAAAGCTGGGTAAATGCATCGTGTGACAGCATCCCCACGCAGTCCAAACGGTCAGGGTGTATTATCGGGAAAGAAGAAGATATAGAATCCGTACTGTTGCGCCGGCATGCACCAATCGGCAAGAAACACGCCTACTAATATAGTCCATGTGTACGCGACGCTGTCTCAAGGAAGCGGGCCATTTACGCCCAAGCGGCAGCTCAGAGGTTCAGACTGAAAGGGAGCAGGGCAGCATGCCGAAAGCGATTTCGTCAGCAGGTCCCCCATTTTGCACATGCGATCAGGCGCGATTTACCTTCTAGGTAGTCTGCGGCCAAGAGTCTGGAACGCACGACGCGTGGAAGCGAAATATGGAAATTCAAAATGGGGTTGGGAAATTTGCAGGAGTGTGACCAAAAGAGAAATAGATCAGCGCCGGTTCGGTTTTGGAATGTTCGGTCTGAGACGTACAGTTCTAGCGCGATTTCGGGCGGAATGCGCTCTGTGAATTCATTAATGGGGACGTCTTGTTTGGCGCCTGGTCCTTCGTAATGGGCCTTGAAGGACATGTATTCGCAGACTTTTTCGACCACAGGGGCGCTGAAGTGGACGCGGTGGATGAACGTTTAGCCGAGTAGGGAATGCAACATTGTCATCATGTAAGCGGACGTTGAAATCATGCGTATGCGGCGCGATAACTGACCGTTCGCTGATTGGACACACGTTGGCCAGTGCTTCTTTGAAGCTACCTGTGTGATGGAAGTGCAGCGGTAATGTAACAGAATGGAACGCAAGGGATGCATGAGAAAGGGATAGCTATGGAAGGGAAAAGTCATTTAACTGTCGAAACTAAGCATGTTCTTGAGTGTGCCGCTCATCATGGCGACGCCACGCTTGACGAGGAAGGAATAGCCATCTGAGCTGACGAGCTTGACCCAGGTATCGTCGTCCTGCATATCGTTAGTGTATTACGGTGCAGACCAGACATTGACTTGCATTGAGATCATTAGTGTTGGACATGGTGTGGATGGAGTGCCCGTGGGAAAAAGTGTGTCGGGGATCGGAGGTGAGCCAAAATCCTAGCTTGTCCACTTGAACCATCGCTGCTCATCTACCGCGTACGAGATTATGGCTCTGCCCAAGGTATGAATTACGTTGTGACAAGTATTGCAACAAGTCTGACGTCCGCGGGTGATCGATTTAGCGAATTATCAAGGTAATTTAATGTGGGCGTGTCGACGTCGTGGGGCACAGCTGAGCGATGTGTAGGAAACTGAGCGTCTTGTCGCGGACCCTGCGCCAGGGATCACGGCTGCACCGCACGAAGACAACCTGCGATACTTTGATGTGACGATCCAAGGGCCTGATGGAAGTCCGTTCCAACGTGAGTGTTCGTTCACACGGGCGAGACGACGGCTGATGAGGGGACAGAGGGAGTGTTTCAGTTGGAGCTGTTCCTTCCTGAGGAGTACCCGATGAGCCCACCGAAGGTGCGGTTCCTGACCAAGATATACCATCCGAATATTGGTGAGTTTGGTTGGACCACGCTGTTGTGGTGTGGCGTTGTCATTTTCCGCATGCTCACATGATGCCCGACGGCGGTTGACGTAGATAAGCTTGGCCGCATTTGCCTGGATATCCTGAAAGGTGAGTGCTGTGGGATTGCGAACCAGCCGGATCGTGATGTGTTGGCAGACAAATGGTCGCCTGCGCTGCAGATCCGGACGGTGCTACTGTCGATACAGGCGCTGCTGAGTGCGCCGAATCCAGACGACCCACTGGCGACGGATGTTGCGAAGCACTACAAGGAAAACGAAAAGGATGCGCAGCGGGTGAGTCGGGAGTGGACGGAGAAATATGCACAGTGATGAAATGTACGAGTTTGTTAGTCGAACACGCTGTTTCGAACTTTATGATGCCGTAAAGCCCAGACGCGGTCTAGACTGCACATTTCGCTATTTACGACGCCAACTCTTCCTCTCTCCCCAACCCTCATGTCTCTGATCCTAATCGCCGACATCTTCCCCCTCGTCATCGCCAACCTCGACACCAAAGACCTAACGAGCCTCGCGACCACCGCCAGACACATCCGTCACGCATGTCTCCCCCCTCTCTTTTCTGACGTCCGATGGCCGCACAAGTCCATGGCAGACAGCACCGGCCTTCTCTTCTTCCCCAACACCCTCTGGCCCTTCTTCAAGTACGTTTCTCCACATCATATTCCATGTCCTCTCATCGCATTTCCAAAGGCACTTTCGTCTCGACTGGCATGATGAGTGGACAGAGCCTGGTCGCATACGCTACGGCTATCTCGATCGCGACGGCATTTACTGCCCATTCCATGTCGACCGCATCGTGCATGCCATCACACGCATGCCAAAACTCAGCAGGGTCACCATAAGCACCCCTTTTCTACCCCCCCAGGCGCTCTATGAAGCTCTCGGACAGTGCGCCCTCTCGTCCTTCACCCTGATCGACACCCCAATCGATCAGAACCTCATGCACTTCTTCCCTGCACCAATACGTCGCGTAAACCTCACCCCCGTCGGCCAGACCCTCCGCATTGGTGACGGCCCAACAGATCCAAAATTCGCAGAGATCACCTACTTTATGCGTGACTGGAGGAGAAAGTACAGGGCACAGGCACACTTCCGCGGATTAAGGGAGATACGCTCCTCGGGGGTCTTTCTGCGCCAACACGCCTCCACACTCACCCACCTTGAATTATCCGGAGATTTAGCCGCTTTCACCGGTCTCGCTACCATCGACTGGCCCGTCCTTGCCACCTTCATTCTCCACGGCCGAATTCCGAATCCCGTCAATATCTCATTCAACGTATCCTGCCCGGCACCCAACACGGCCCAGTACTCCCTCTTTGACGTGCTACACAGAATGCCCCTCTTGCGCGATTTCCGTCTCTTGTTCCCCCAATCAAAAGTGCCCGAGTTTCGTCTCCTCGATCGATACGCCCTCTCCAATCCACAAAACATTGCCAAGCTCGCTTCCCTGCACAGCTTCGCCATCTCAAATGCCTGCATTCTCGACGGTGTCTTCAACTACATGTCCAATCTTCGGCGGCTGGCAATCATGGCGCTCGTCGAGCTCCCGCGCTGGCCAATCGCACTCTCTCATCCGCAGGTCGAAAACGTGCTCGCAGATATTGGCGCAAGCAATTGCCCCCTAAAGCATCTGCGTATCATTATCGAAGACAAACTCACCCCTGCCATATGTCGTCTTATCTCTATAAATTGCCCGCAACTCGAAGTTCTCGAAATTGAGCGGTGCGGCTACCACGATGGCAAGTCTGTGTCTTCCTGTGTACGTCCGCTCTTCCTCCCTCCTGTTCTCCCCTGTTACCAATATCCCACCCGTTTACCCCCGGGTTTTGTCATCATGTCCTCATTTTGATTACGGCCATCACTGGAACAGGATGCTGACCCTAGAAACGTTGCTTTCATATTTCATCGCGCACAGCAGGAATATCTAGAAGCGCTTTCCCCCCTTACTTCCCTACGTGACCTGCGCCTTTGCATGCAATTCCCCGAATATGATGAGGTGGATGACATGGAATCGTGGCGGGTCATACGGCATGAGTGTGCCACCTTTTTTGCACGCGGCATCAAATCGCTTCAAAAAGTAGGGTTTGAGTATCGCAGGCGCACGGGAACACACCGGTACCAAGATGCGTGGCTCGACTATGCAATATGTGGGCGCGAGTGTGGGGAGACGAGGCTTTGTCCCTTTCCTCCGTTGTGGTATCCCTTTCCCGAGGTCTGGGAACCGGAAGTGCTCCGGTTCTAGAAGTAACGGTCGCATTTCCCTCCGTGCGCCTCTTGGTCGCGCTCTCACCGTTGGCACGAGACGGCGTCCGTGCCTTTGCTCTTGGCATTTGTGTACGTGGATACCTCGCAGGTCCAGGTCCCATGGTTAATCATCTTCAAGTTGAACTCATGTCCGCCTGTCATGTTTCTCGTTTGCTTTCATCGCATCACCACGCATCACCACACGCGACGACATTCACACTCCTTGATCCTATATGCTATTCCCCCTCTCATTTCATATCAACTGTTTTTCTGCATGATCTAAACAACTTTTCTTCCGCTCACTCACATGCGTCAACGCCGTAGATTTTTCCATTTCACAATCGGGTTTCATAGCTGATCATCATGTGTGACATAGGGTATGATTTTATACACGGTCTTTTTGTCATTCTATACATGGTACATACATTTCATATTCATGCGTGCACATCCCCTCGTTTGCTGTACTCGTCATACTTTTTTTCCTTCGCTTTAGGTAGTAACGTGGAGTTATATATATAAAGCGTGTCCGTGGATCACGATTGCTGGAGCCCATATCCAATGATCCACCCATCGATCAACCGTCTTGTCCCGAGGCAAGGCACGCGGGGGAGGACGGGTTCTAGGTGCGCTCGCTCGCTCGCTTGATGCCCTTGTTTCCAAATATGAGGCGGGACGATCTCATCCCGGATGTGGCGGGGTCTAGAACCCCCTAGCTGCGACGTGGGCGTTGCGACGCGTGCGGGCGCAGTCCGAGTCGGACGTGGGAGGTGGGTGCATATGGGCGTGGGGCGTGGGCGTGTGTAGGTGGTTATGGGCACACAACGTGCCTCACGATGTGGCGGGGCGCTTTCAAACGTTATTCGACACGATACGATCACGGACGTGACGGATTGGTGCCCGAACCCCGCTACGGTTCCCATCCGCACCCGCCCATGCCATGCCATCGATAATCACCGCTTCGACGTGCGCCTGGGGCAGTGGGAGGATTAATTTGAAAGGAGGAGGGCGGGTATTGGTCGATGACGAAAGGCGTTGGTGCTAAACCAAACTAAGAAGATGGGCGTCTTGGCACGGGTTGAACGCATCAGAGGGAGGCGACGAGTTGACTGCGGTCTCAACCAAGATGATCACTGCTGAAATCGATTGGGCCTCGGCGTTATTAGAACGAAGAGATCAACTTGGAAGTAACCCTACTTGACATGTACGCGAAGACCGGAAGACGACGACGATGATCGCGCCAAATACCTGGGTAATGGCTCAGACATGGGAATGCTAAAGACCTGGGCGAAGGGGACGGGCAAGATCCGTTTGAACAAGGGCCAGGACGGTGAGCCGGCGGATGTCATGGGAATAAGGGATTAGGCGGGGATCATGGGGAACTCAGTCAGTGGGGTATTATGACCAAGAGGAGTGAGTAATTACGTGTGGGAACCCACGTATGACCTACATCATCGTCAGTGCCGTATGAGCAACGTGGTCGGAGTCAAGGGGGAGAAAGAGGAATCAGCAATGGGAAAGAAAAGACAAAAACATTAGCCCACCGCGAGGGTCGAACTCGCAGCCTTCAGATCGCCTAGTTTATTAAGAGTCTGACGCTCTATCCGATTGAGCTAGGCGGGCGGTAGTTTTATTTCAAGCAACATGGTATTCACAGTCCACGGCCGGCGGTCCTGACTGGCACACCGATTCCCCGACTTCATTGCTCTGGCATTTTCGACGACGACTCAGAGTGGTGACTATTTTTGCAAGTTTAAAGACACTCAGCTCATCGGTGTTTTTAGACGCGATCTTATAATCCACTTTCGGCATGCATTCGAAATAGTGGAAGCCCTGTGACTCCGCAGACCACCTTCGTCATGCTAGCTACGGCAAGTCGATATCAGCCGTTATCTGCGCTATGGGTGGACTTTGATGGCCGTCCCGCCATTAACCAGCCGGAGTTTTACCTTACCGTTATTGTGTTATCTCTGTGAACGCCCGACCGAGCCCGAGATGTGACCGTCTCGACCATGGCATCTGTCTAACCAATCTTGGTTATTCGACCAGTATCCGTCTTCAATGCCCACGTCACCTTGACGGCCTCCCTAGTCGAATCGGTCAGCCCCAACTTGAGAGCCTGGTGCTCTAACATACGTCGTCCAGAAGGATCCTTCCGGACCTAGTACTTCCCACCATGAAAGATAAGTACATGCTTGTGATTCATCCTGAAGAGCATTTCAGTGGATCGAGTCGTTATAACACAGTGGCCAATGGAGCTTGATCCGATACCTGTCCGAAAGCTCGCGTCATGAAGGGTCAACACAAGGACAAAAAGAAGGACCGTGGTGCCGGAAACGACTCACCACAAGGTAATCAGTGCACGCGTCAGCCGGAGATTAACCCACATTATCGAGAAACCGATCAAGAGTCGCAACTGGGGAAGTCCGAATGACACGAAAATTCAAGACATTATGTGATCAGCCCTTCTGGATGGGGATTCTCCCCCACACGGAGATGAACTTGGATCGAGATTGCCATGGACATCATGGCTTGCGTTTCGGAATCGTTTGACGTCAAATGATGGAGCATATCCGATATGAAGACATACTAGCGCCGGGGTACTTGCGTGCTGACTCCAGTCCTTGCTCGGGAAGCAGCAATGTATGTCATGTCCGTGGTCTACTACATGACGAAAATCAAATGATGCTCTCGCTGCTACTGCTGCAAGGTGAAGTCACGTACAAATCAACCGTGGGCAGTTTTCTGACATAGAGGATGCCAGCCGGCCGGCATTACGTGTCCACTCTCTCCTTTCGCGACAGGTAACACAGACATGGACATAGAAGAAGGGCCCGGTGCTGTAATATAGCATGAGCCGTGGCCAGCGCGCGCAAAGAAGTGGTATAGATGTCCATAGATGTCCAAGTACTAGGCGCGGGAGGGGAAGGAGTCCGAGGAAGTACTTACTAGTAGGTTCATTCACACCATCGCTGATTTTTCAGGTCACATGTACCCAAGCGCTTCTAGTTACTGCAACTCAGATATCTCCCTCCCAAACTGGACTTTTGAGCTTGGAAGACAGTCGTACCCTGGTCCTGACGCTTCCCTGTGGGAACATTGCAGAACAATGAGTCTCACGTCACCCTCAACATAACTTGAATGACCAAGGATGTCAAGCCGTGCCCGAACATTAACATGCACCTCGATCGAGGGGGAGCAGGGTCAAGTTGTAAGAGAGAGGGGGCCGGGCGTGCACTATAGGCGTCCAAGGCATCGGTGATGGAAATCTCCAGTGGATGCAGAAGCGGCAGCAGTGATGGTAAAGATGGGATCGGGAGAAGATTAGGCGACATCACCGTCCTCAATGGATGCGCACTCTTCTTTGGACCACGACTGCACCTCACCCGCACATCCCAAAGGCACCCTACGTGACCCATGGCCGTGATACCAGGACAAGAACGTACACACAGTTCCCACTCGGCTTGTGGAAGGGGCGCCATTCGCATGCGCTCCCCCATTGTGACATCGAACCTTCAGAGCTCGTGGCGAACGCTTTTCCATCGCCGACTGCAGCAGGTGGCAGCCATCGCACAGTATGGTTAGTCCGGAGGAGTACACGCCACCGAAACTTTGGTAAGAGATGGCTATTATCCCGTTTGTAAGGGTCAATGGGGTTAACCCTTCCTTCAAAGTTTGCCTCACGATGCGCTTGCCACCTGCCTCGTTAAGCCATGTTCATCATCAATATCTCGGACAAGTTGATGCACTTTCCAACCCTGGCAATGGCATGATTGCCTTTGAGTCGTAGTTGTCTGAATCTTGTCCAACTCGGAGAGGTTGACATTTCATTTTTTGCAAGGCGGTCAAGGTTAGATTCCCCTAGATTGGCTGCCTATTCTGTTACCACCGCAACATCTTTGACAACTATTATTTTCGACGGAGGGCCGAAAGTTGTCATGGTTCGCCAGGGTAAGATGATTGTCACTTGGGATAGTAGTCCATCTATAATTGTTTGTATGTAGCTCCTGCACCCATTTCAGAGTGAATACCTTGCTCTCTGACAAGGTTGCTGCCATTTGCAGGCAACACATGAGATCTCGAAAGCGCAGGAGAGCACGGTTGTCTAGTGATGAATTTACGACTTATGGAACAGTGGCAGAGTACCGTATGGTGGCATTGCAAGTGAGTGGTGTTAGAATCTCCGCCATCAGCATCACCGAACGCCAGACGCGATGCTACATCCTGCAAGTTGAATTACATGGGCGACTTCATGGTTTTGGTCTGATCCAATCTTTGCAAATATGGATTCATCAGAAACAGCTGTCAAGACAACTTCTACATCGCCTGCCGCACGCTATCCCAAAGAAAGTTGGCAAGCCGCTCTTCTTCAGGATCCCGGGTCCGATAGACAGTAGCATCAAACAACAAAGGATTTAGTTTGAGCGCCGTAAACACCGACGCCAATCCTGGAACCAGATCATGCGAGATATGGGAATCCAAAAAGTCTAGCATTATATTTGGCGGGAAGCTCACATCCAGCCCTTGGGGGATGTTGATGAACGTCTGCGTGTCGATGGCCAGGTTAACGTGTTCCAGAGCCGGACAGTATCGCAGAAGCTGCACCAGTCCATCAAGTGTGATCCCATCGCCGTCATCCAGTCTCCAACCCCAGTTGGCGTTGATGGTGAGTACAGTTAGGTCAGGTGATTTATACACCAGATTGAGCAGGTCGGCATCTGTCAGCTTTACAGACCACGGAAGGTGGATGGATATCACATGAAGATCATCAAAGGTGTTGCAAAAGGGAAAGTCATCCAGTGTAAGCTGTAGATGCATCTGTTCTTCAAGGACAGCCAGATCCTGGATTTTATCGATATTGCAAATGAGTCCCAAGGAGTCAAGGGTGTTGGATGGACACGCTTGTTCAACGGCAGCCCAGTATGCTTGAACGTCCTGCTTCCAAGCGTCATTTGTAAAATTGACATCGAGACTCGTGATCCCAGGGAGGCGAATGTAAGAAATGAACTGCGTGACAGATTTTAGGGATGCAGAATTGATGGATAAGGTAGTCAAGTTGGGGCCGAACACGAGAACTGAGTCAAAATATGAGAGGCGGTTGGCTAAATCAACAGTCAATGTGAATGACAGATGGCTGAAGGTAGACAATGAGGCGAGATGTAAGATGGCATCCGTGTTCAAGGTGACCCCAGTACAAGCCAAGAATCGAAGATTCGTCCACCGACATACTAGGCGAGAAACTGCTGCGTCGAAAGGACCAGTGGAAGACCAGCTGACATAAAAATCCTTTACATATCGGCAACGTTTCCCAACAACATCCAGAAATTCTATCAGTGGGAATTTTCCTTCAGAAAAGGATGCAAAATCAAGATGCAGTGAGGTCAGGGATGGAACAACAGTCAGGGATGGAACAACAGCATGCATCATGGGGAGCATCATGGAGTCTCGCCAGTACAATGATCGTAGGTTGGGGAAGAGCGGATCCGTAAAGGGAGCCAGAGTAAATAGGACCCTTGTAGCACTAGGATCAAGAGACCCATTTGAAGATGATAGGGTGCTTATGCGCCTGACACGACGGGTGTAGCCTTGAAGGGTATTCCATTCAGATTCATTGAGTTGCCTGCTGAACGAGTAGCACTGCAGGACGAAAGTTTATTATGTCCGTAGCAATGAAAACTAGAACATACTTTACCATCAGATATACAACATGCTTCAGGGAGACATCGAGCCAGAGGAGCAAGGCCATATAGGTCTTCCCAAAGGAGATCCAGTGCAGGTTCTTTGAATGCTTGACATATTCTGGCTAGTACAGCCAGATTTGTGTTATACTCGTAGCGCCCTTCAGGTGGACAGTAGCAGTGACCGAAAATATTAAACAAAATCTCCTGGATCAAGAGCGCTCGGTGCATGCTTGAGGTAGGCTGCGTGTTGTCCTGCTATTGGCGTAGTCTGGGTATGAGATGTAAAGTTGGAAGGCGGCGACTGAATTATGAATATATCTGATTACAGCAGTCTGCGACGCGCGTGACGCGTGATTACTAGTTTACCTACCACCGCCGAGACATCAGTACTGGTCGCTTTTTGATTGGCCTACACCGAAACTTCCGATGTTTGTCCGATGTTCTGCCTCTGCGTGAGATTACCATGTCGCTGAAGCTACTATGCTGGATTTATGGCACCGATGTTACCTCCTTCATCCGTGTCAATTTTCTCGATACCGACAATCTCATGGACCTGCAAGATGCCTTGAAGGAGACGCCACAAACTGCCCTTCATGACGCTTGCAGTCTTGCCCTTTACTCCATCTCAATACCTGACGATGACGATGACGACGAGAAGCTCAAGGAAGTAATGAAGCACTGGACACCGGAGGGCAAATCGCGCCTCTCCGGCCAACGAAGGCCATTGTCAAGCCTGAACCTGACTGGTAGTCTTATTATCGTCTGTGTACTTGATCTTCGTGCGCATTGTTTCTTTATTCCTCTGTTCCTCACTTCTCACCTTTACACACAGTCATCCCTGATGTAATAACCGTCACTTGCTGGGCACTTGATGCGATGCTAGTCGCACCTTCAAGGTAAAGATGTGCCGCACAGGCGATGTCGCAGACCTCAAAAAGGCTATAAAGACGAGAATCCGGTGGACTTTCGTGACGTCAATGTCGTTGACCTCACTCTCCACAAGGTTTCGCTCCCTCTCGGAGACATTGAAGGGACCTTCGCAGATTTAAACCTAGATAAGGGTGAGCCGCTACGTCCACGTCGGACCATGTCTAGTGTTTCGACCATCTCGAACCATTTTGATGTTGTTATTGATGTTCCTAGCGAGTCCGGTTGTTCTTTTCCGGCTCGCGTGACCTCTGACTTTACGCTTTCCCATCAGTATATCCTCTTGTACGTGCTCCATCGCCATTACCGGTGAACAACATACACACGCAGAGGCTGGAATTCCTCGCGTCAAACCGGCCAATGGCAAGTTTTCCAACGGACAGAAGGAAGCTAATCAAACCATCTATTGCAATCGGCCTGCTGGTGGTGTGGCGACTATTCCTGTGACACTGCTTCGCCTGTCTTCTCTCAATTCCTGGATGATTGCGAAACACACGAGATAACCGCGGACGACACCACTTTCGCGATAGAATTATCAATCGCAATGTCAGACTTTTATACGATTGAAATGGATCGGGCTGAAAAGATTTGCGCCATTTTTGCTCGATGATGTCTATGTTTCACTGTGTCCAAGATGGATCACGGCTATCAGACAGATGGCGATATCCTTGCCAATGGGCATCGGTGTGCTATTTCTGAGTCCAAAAACGAAGTCTCGGGTTTGGGAGCTGAACCATACTCAGGCGATCTTGTACTACTTGGAGTTGACAAGAGAGTCTGCCGCAGCGATGACGAAAACATGCTTACCCTGTATGTTAATTATTGTATTCGGTGAGCTTCTTGCCTGCACGTCTGAGATACCTGTGATAATTCATTCCATCAGGACCATACATTGTGTTTACAGGAGTAGCATGGAATTTGCGCCGAACAGTTCAGACCCTCTCTTTTGCTCTCCCGATGCACTACCACCCAACAGATACCTATGTAGCATGCGGGTCAATGCAGCTCGTCACCACCGTGCGTTCAAGAAAGCTATTCGTAAACTTGAAGAATACCATCGGGATATCACACCACTCAATACCCCGCCCTCGCAGGCGAGTCTCGACTGCACCTGTTCCCGATCAGACATATTTTCATTCTCTGAGTGGTTGTCAAGAAAACTTTGAATCTACTTCCCAACTTTTTGACGACAAGCTTCTTTTTTTTTGATACCCTATCAGATAAGCGCGATGTCTGTGTCAAGTTTGTTCGTTGGCACTCAGAGGCTGCCCATAGGGAATGCGCTTCCTTGGGATTTGCACCCACACTTCATGCTGCCGAGACGCTCCCTGGAGGCTGGATCATGGTCGTCATGGATAGACTTATGCCGGAGGAATATTCCTTGCTTTCGGAGGGTATCGTCATCGCCCCGACAATGCCGCAAATCAGCACGATCAGAAACTCCCTCAAACAGCTCCACCAAGCAGGTTATGTTCACGGCGATGTTCGCGACCTGAATATCATGGTATCGCGTAACGACCAGACAAAATTTATGTTGGTCGACTTTGACTGGGCTGGCAAGATAGGGGAGGTGCGGTATCCTATGAACGTGAACAGAGCAGAGATATGGCGTACACTTGATGCAGACGACGAGAAACCCATCTTGGCCAAACACGACATGGCGATGTTACATAGCATCATGCATCATGTGCAGGTACATACATAGTACCGAATCGCCATTGACGACCCACAGAATTCGACCAATTCTTTCTGATAGTAATTCCGATTTCCGTTGTGTCATTCACTTCAAAGACTCCTCGCTTTATAGTAGTAGTCGCCCAACGCTAAAACACAGAGCGGTCAGCGGCAGTCTTGCAATGGTGTTATGTAAAACAAATTCATCCTCGTTCATGTCATGACCAGAAACCCAGCAAACAACGTTGAACAAGTTCCTTCATAGCTAAAACCATTGTCAATCTTGTTGCCGTCGTCTCCGGGCGCGCAGCTGCGCGCGTCGTCCTTGTCAACGTCGCGAGGTGCGCCCACGACGCATTGTCGGTGTCATGTCGTGCCGGGCCGTTGGACGACGCGTTGTCATCGTCGTGGTTAGGTCAGGGCGCAGGCTCGTTGTCGTCGTGTCCCCTCGTCCTGTCGTGCACGCGTCAGCACCATCGTCTACACGGTGTTGTTGACGGCCGCGCGTCATCTACTGTGTTGTCGTCGTCGTATCGGCGTTGGGACATGGAGGCGGTGCGGGGTGCGTCGAACGAGCCGTTGGGCTCGTCGACGACACGGGGTTGCGAGTGGCGCGTTAAACAAGCCGTTTGCTCGTGAGACGATTGGGGATCGCGTGGAGGTGGTGCGGGCGGGTGCGCGTTGTTGTCATCGCCGTTGTGGCATTGTCGCCATGTCAGGGGGCAGGCGACAGAGGGTGAGAGGGTGAGGTAGCGAGTGGGTGAGAATGGGCGAAAGAGGGCGAGAGGGCGAAGGGGCGGGGTGGCAAGGTCGGCTGCGCAGCCGTGGGTGGTCGTGAGGTTGCCGTTGTCGTGGCGTCGATGTTGACAACATTGCTTCGTCGTCGTCGTGTCGTTGTCGCCACGTCAGGTGGGGGTGAGGGTAGTGCTAAAGTAACAGATAGAAATGATTGGATACGACTTACCTGGTGTTGACAGTCACTGCGCCGAGGACGAGAGAAGCACTCATCAAGCAGTTTGTACTGAGTGGCCATTCCTCGTACCGGTGCAGAGAGCAAAATCGAAGTGGCAAAACCGGTAAAGTTGCTTCACGACTCTGAATGCAACTGTTCAA
>JBBPNZ010000830.1:0-13528 GCA_038091195.1 Phylloporus rhodoxanthus
CCGGCCGAATGATGTGTGGAACGCGTGCTGCGGAACGCGTCGACGCGCCGGCGATGTCCGGCAAAGACAGGTTGTTGAACGGCGCTTACGTCAGCGCGAGTCCGTGCCCAATTCCCACGGCTTGGAATATGCCGGTCCCCTTATACAAGGCTCCCACCCGCCAAACCACCCAGCTAACCTGCCTATAGCTGTACTGTGCGGCCACTCGCCTAAATCAATCACTCTCCTACTCTGTAGCATATAAACAAAGGTGGGCCCATCTCTATTTTATGTCGTCTTTCTCGATGTCTGCGATGCCGAACAACCCACTTTTTTCCGTCGTTCCGCTTGTCGTCGTTGTACTCTGTCATACCCGCGCTGCGACTTGTATTTGTTTGGCCACCGACGCGTCGACGCGCACCGTGTCCCACAACACTCCACTCGACTTGTACATCCTTTCGCGTGTTCACGACGTGTTGATTCGTTTGCTAACTCGTTTTTTCTCTTTCAGATGCCCAAGGAAGCTAAACCCAAGGTTCGTTCATCACATTTCACCTCATCAACACACGCATGGCCACATATATGCTGTCTTTTCTTTCAATCCATGCATTCCTTTGCCCTCTTTTCATACGTCGTTTTGATACTCGATAACAGCGCAAGGCTGCTGAAAAATCTGAAGCCAAAACTGCCAAGGGCAGCAAGTCAAAGTCCAAGGGAGGGCCAAAGCGCGCGCTCTCTGCCTATATGTTCTTCAGCCAAGACTGGAGAGAGAGAATCAAGACTGAGAACCCTGATGCTGGGTTCGGTCAGTAGATTCCTCTGATGTGTGATGGCCACCTCAACTTGTTCACAGGCGAGGTCGGCAAACTTCTTGGGGCTAAATGGAAGGAGCTCGATGAAGATGAGAAAAAGGTAAACACTTTTGCGCTTTGTTTCATATACTGTACTAACATTCCGTTCAGCCCTATATCGACATGGCTGCAAAGGACAAGGCACGCGCCGAGGAGGAGAAAGCGAGCTTGGCTGGCGTGAGTCTGCTTTTCATACTTTCTTCATCCCGGTTAACATCTGCCCAACAGGCAAAGGTGTCCAAAGAGAGCGGTGGCGAAGAAGCCCCCGACGACGACGACGAGTAGTCGTCGAACCACATAACGTGTTAGTACATATTCAAGACACCGTCTTTCCTCCTCTCCCTCTTGCAACTTAATCACCACATGTCGCCCCACTGTTCTTAGTATAATGACGACCATCTCCTGCGAGACACTGCCTACCAACCCTCCCTAACCCCGTGGACTTTTCACTTCGATTATAACTTGTTCTTTTCAATTTTTCTCTGCTCTCATGCGTCTGTTCACTATTGTCGTTTTCCGTACACCTGGTCCTCGTGTTGTCCGTATTTGCTGCGCTGAAAATGATTGTATCCTGTACGATCACCCCATAAACATTTGAGTGCTATGGATCAGGTGATGATTATCAACTCGGAAGTGCTTCCTGTGCTTGATAAAGGATGGTGAAAATGGACTTTTCGATCAGCGGCACGGATATCATTACTCGGTTAGTTCCGATAGTGATTCTACTCTGTTCTCAATTGACCACAAGCTACGCGATGTCCCGCGGAAAGGGGGAGGCAAAGGTATCTGCGTATCAACAAAGTAGGCCCCATTTCACACTACTAAACGCCCTGTTTCGACCCTATTTCTGCGCAGGAACATTGGACTCGATCCCCGCGCCCCTGGGTATGTCAACTTGGACGTGACCCATATCCAGAGCTTTACTTATTGATCTCAACTAATCCAGAACCGGATTCTGATCCAGAATTCAATGCTGGGACTTTCATTTACGAGACGAAAAAGAAGGCAAAACGTGGTCGTAAATCGTCTGACGCATCACCTCACAAGTCTCGAGGGAGACGGAGTGATGTTCCTGGTGGCAGTCGACTGAATGGGTCCGGTGAGTATAAACGCGTAGTAGTCTGCGAATGTCTCATATCGTACAGGAAAGGCTCGTCAACGCGCTCCAGAGCCAAAGACCAATCCTCTCTTGCATTATTTCGGTGCGTGATGCCGTGGATCTCATGCACATGTACGATCCTGTCCTATTTAGGTGACCTTGACCTACACTCTGCCTCCGAGGATGAAGAAAGCGTAGAAGTCGATGACGAGTTATCAGACGACGGCTCAAACAAGAACAGTGACACGGAGAAACCTGCAGTGTCTAGAACATTGACAGTATTTCTAGAACCAAAAGAGGGAACGCACGACGCAGACGGTGTCACACCAGCTATGGACGATTCCGAGACGGAACCAGAGTCGGAACCAGAGCCGGTTGTACAGACATTGAAACGCAAGTCACCCTCCTCCTCTCAAGTCGTTCCCCCTACAAAACGCAAGCAGATACCTAGTGTGGAGGGTTTGTCATGAATCAAGAATATTAGTTCAATCCTTGAGCCAGTTTCTTGCAGATGATTCAGAAACTGAATCAGAATCAGAGGATGGACTTGCAGGAACGTCACACGCTGCTGGTACGCATCCCTATGCATTCTTTATTGAGGTGGAGAGTTCAAATTTTCTCAGCGAGGGCGATGTCTGCTGCCACATCAGACTCCGAGACGGAATCTGAAGACGAAGAGGACATGATTGCCGATCCGGTCAGCACCCCTCCCGCATGATGCTGTTTTCACTATTGAATCCGTCTTCTACAGGCATTCAATCCTCGCCCAGGCCTCCCACTTCGTGAAGGCCAGAAATACCTTGGTCCATTTGTTTTGAACCGCGAGAAAGGTATCATGGCGCCAGCCGCAATCAACACTTATTTAAGAGATTATCAACGTGAGGGTGTACAATTTTTCTGGGATTTGCATGAAAAGGAACAAGGTGGACTTCTTGGTGATGATATGGGTCTTGTGCGTCGAATTCTTACCTTTCCTTCTTTTCCTGACTTTCTGTTTGACATTAGGGTAAGTGTTGTGCGTACATTAGAATATCCAGTGTCTTAGCTGCGGTACTGCAGGTAAGACGATTCAAGTTATAGCGTTCCTCTCTGCTATCATGAAGAAATATGGCGATCGGAGAGATGTGGATCGGAGACGAAATCATGTATCAAGGCTCCAAGACGGTATAGAATGGAAAAGGCATCGGAATCTCCCTCCAGCGAATGAAGTATGGCCAACTTGCTTGATTATCGCGCCGTCCACAGTGGCAGCTAACTGGGAGCGCGAATTCGAGACGGTGAGTACCCTTTGAGTCACGAGAGCAATTTTATTCAAGGAGAAGTTGTCAGTGGGGTTATTTTGAAGTTGGTTCTTACACTGGCTCGCCGACGTCCCGAGAGGAAGTCCTGACAGATTTCAAGATGGGCCGTTTAGATGTGGGTAGGTGGAAGGCATTAGTATCAGATTTTAGACATTACTCATTGCTGCTATTGCAGTGATCACGTCGTTTGACCTCGCTCGCAAAGACATTTCGTTGCTCGACGAGCTACCCTGGTCGGTCATCATAGTCGACGAAGCTCATCGCATCAAAAACCCCCGGTCTAAAATCACCATGGCATACCACCAATTTGCTTGCACCAGGCGGTTTGGGTTGACAGGAACCGCAATCCAGAATTCATACAACGAGCTTTGGACGATCCTCGACTGGACGAACCCCGGCAAACTGGGATCAATGAAACAATGGAAGGGATTCGTCGTCAAACCACTGACCGTAGGTCAGTCCGCGAATGCGACAGAAGAGGAGAGGACCAAAGCACTAGTACGTTGACCGCTTGCATCGTAAGACAATGGTTGAATTTTCATAGGCTGTTGCAGTGATTGTGCGAGATAAGTTGCTCCCAAACTTCTTCAAACGAAGGTAAGTTGTTTGTCGCTGCCCCATTTTGGTCCATTTACGAGCTTGTTCAGGACAAAGGAGATTATCAAGAATCAGGCAAGCTATCCAGCTCTCAATCCTATATCTCTTTGACTTACAAATATTCCGCAGCTACCGAAGAAGATTGACGAGGTCGTTTTTTGTCCTCTGACACCCCAGCAAATCCAGGTGTACAAGCGTATTCTTGCAATGGACCCGGTCCAGAATATCGTCCGAAAGGACGAATTTTGTGATTGTGGATCAAAGAAAAAGTTCGTTCGTGATGAAGAATGCCGATCGATGGTTGCTAATATTCCTGAAAGACGTAAAGATTGTTGTCATCCTTTTGGAAAGGGTGACGTCTTAAAATTCACGTCAATCTTGATCAAGATTTCGAATCACTTGGCATTGATTCTCCCAGGTAACGCCCTTCATGGGTAACATGACCACGTAACTGATAATTCTTAAGCTCCCACCGATAATCAAGAGCAGGTAAGAAATGAAATCAAGTAGGGATCGGGTCACGTTTCTCAGTCTCACTTCTACGACAGACCGTCCGACATCGCGAGCTCGCCGAGCTCGCATTTGCAGGTGAACCTCTCCCAAAATTTGGGACAGCGATGATGCAGCCATCATTGTGTGGCAAATGGACCGTAAGTGGCGGGGTCTGGATAGGCTGTGCAGATCTAAGGACATGGTCTACAGGTCCTTGATACACTGCTCAAGGATTGGAGAAAGGACAGATCGAACAAGGTTCTCATCTTTACAAAATCTGTGAAGTTGCTCGATATGTTGGAATTTCATCTGAAGAACCGCGGTGCGATTGGACCGTTATTGAAGGACCAAGTGCATGCTCACGCCGAGATAGGTCATGGTTTTCTGAAGCTGGACGGATCCACGGGCAGACTCGAAAGTAAGGGGTAAAGTATCGCATCTAGCATTAACGACACTTACCCCGCTGTACACAGGGATGCCGATAATCGACAAATTCAATAAAGATCCTGATGTCTTCATATTCTTGATCTCCACCCTAGCTGGAGGGACGGGTCTGAACTTGACTGGCGCAAATAAAGTGGTCATCTTTGGTAAGTGTCAATATATGACTGGCTTTCTTCATTGACGAGGATAATGCCACGTAGATCCCAATTGGAGTAAGTTATGGGCCATCGTCTTGGCGGTGATTCTCATTCGACTCTGGAATTTCTCGTAGACCCCGCTCACGACCTACAAGCTATGGATAGGGCCTACCGGTTTGGCCAGACCCGCGATGTGCACGTTTATCGACTCTTGGGAGCAGGCTCAATTGAAGAATTGATCTATGCCCGGCAGCTTTACAAGCAGCAGCAGATGGCTATTGGCTACCAGGCTAGTATACAAACGAGGTGAGTTGTTCCCGAACTGCTGATTGTTGAACGGACAAGGATGATTTCGTCAGGTATTTCTCCGGAGTGCAAGGCGATACCAATAGACAAGGCGAACTTTTTGGTGCGAAGAACATTTTCAAACTCCATGAAGGTACCCTTGCAACCAAACTCGCGGTAAGCTTGAGGGATGCGAGGCGGATGGTTGTCTAAATCAGCATCAGATTGAAAAGGCATCTATCATCGAACTTGACTGGGCTCTGGCGAATCTAAAATCAAGGCGACGATCAAAGGCTAAGGATGATTGGGTACAGGAAGCAGACCAAAAAGGGGGCAAGGAAGAGGTAGCTACAATATCATGGTTACTGGACCACTTGTATTGACACCTTTTGCAGGCAGATATGCGAGGGTTAACCGCTCTGCTCTTCGATGACGGTGGGTAGCTAATGCGTGTGTTTGCTGAGAGTATTGACGAGGCATTTGTTTTTAGATCCCCCAGAGATTCCGGAGGAGAACGATATACAAAATACACTTGGTGCGATTGGTGTGAAGTACAGCCATCGCAACGACGACGTGCTACTTCCCAGTCGGATAGAGGAAGAGCGATCCCGAAATGCACTCAGGGTATGGATGACTTGGCAAAGCTCATATAGCGCACTCAACTCGCTCCAGGAGCATAAACGACGTAAAGCTGCCGCAAGAAAATCACAGGAGGGAGAAGCGGGAAAGACCAAACGATCCAGGACGCCCGAAATGGAGTGGCCACCAAGGCGTAAACATCACAAAGCGCCACCTAAGCCAATGGAACAGTGAGTTGGTTGTATTTTGGGTTGACGTGTCATTCACGGGCGTGTGTATCACAGGCTCGCGTCTCGGCAAAGGGCCTTGATCGAGTTGGGATACATCATGGAGCCGTCACATGTGCCCGTCTTTGCTCAGTCATTGTGAGTCGAGGTTCTATGCTGCGTCCTGGGATCTTACCGGCTGCCCCTCAGCGCAAGAAAATCTATTGAGGAACAAGAAGAGATACTCGGTAAACTTGACGAACATGCACGGCGTAATCCTTGATGTTGTTGGAGAATACCAGTAGTGTATGAGCTTGAGTCATTTTGCACTGGCAAACTCTGTCCAGCGAGTCGTATGTTGGAGTAGCACATGTAGGTGGAAACATTGGATGGAACTCGTAGCTAAACTTCTGGCGTTGTATCACTTGAGTGAGGATATCCAAAACGTCTTCATCGAATGCTCGCTATGTGTTTCCCGCTGGTGACATAAGCTTTGTTGGGGTATGTTGAAAACACAAGGTAATGACAAACAGACGCATACAATACATGATCTACACTGCCTTTTGGATTGCACAGCATAGATATCTTGTTGCTGTCTCAAATGCCTGCCTCGAATCCCTCTCAGAATGCAAGGCCTCCAAGTCCACGTAAGTAGATAAATTTTAGGTTACCATTATTTGATCTTAACTGCGACCTGCAGCACGGTTGAGAAGCACCGATTTACCCGAGGATAACGACGCTCAGGCAGCTGAACCGGAGCCCTTTCTTAGCGGACATCCTATCTTGCCAGAGGACATGGGTATGCGGTTGTGGCTTGACTCATAAAATGGCTTATACGGTCGCCTCCAGACATCTCTGATCTGACTCAGGCCCAGCTCTATGAAATGAATCAAGTATGTATCCTCTTTCATTCGTGTCTGTTTCACCCTGTGATGCCTATACACAGAGGCTTCTTGAAGAGAGCATGGAGTCGGAGCGTCCCCTGGTCTCTTTGCCTGAATCTGTGTCTGTTCTGCGAGATGAATACTCCAATTCTCCAAATTTTCTGGCACAGATAGATTCCCTAGTCAATCAAGGATATAAAACCATAATTCGCGCCAAAGGTCGGCACTGCATCTTGGTTCACAGCGTGAGCTTTTACTGAATACTTCTTTAGGCGACGGTGATTGTTTTTATCGAGGTGACTCTAATCTATCCATCGTGTTCTCGTTCTTGATGCATTTCAGCTCATTAGCGCTGGCATTTGCCTATCTGGATCGTCTTATAAGGTCCCCAGGGCGTGATAAGAGCCATTGGTTAACTGCAACCAGGCATATGCTCACCATTGCTGGTTTTGATGACTGTGTTTACGGGGAACCCTATGAGATCCTCAAGCGCTTGGCCCAACTTCCCATTGCAAGTCGGGACGAGCTTTGGCTGGATTTTAAAGACCCAATGAGTATGTGCATGATCGAGGCGTAAATCTTCCTGTCTCACCCGTTCTCGTAGCCTCCAACTACATCGTGATGTACATGCGTCTGCTGACCTCGGCCCAAGTGCGTGTAGACGAACAATTTGCAGGCTTTATCTTCGACCCCGAGTCGGAGATGCAATCTGTCGACGAATTCTGCAGACGGTTCGTGGAGCCGCTTGGAAAGGAGGCAGGTGAGCACACAGTCTTGGCCTTTGATACGGAGGGTGCATATTGAAAGCGAAAAAGATCATGTCCAAGTAGCTGCTCTCGCTCAAGCATTGAACGTTCATGTCAAAGTTGCTTACCTCGATGGGCATGCTACAAATGGCCAGGTCAACTTTGTCGATTTCTCAGAGAACGCGTCAAAGGGTGAACCATTAGTCTTACTATACCGGTGAGCGAACTTTGTGATGAATTCGGATTGGCTTGCTCACGATCCATTTGTTAGACCTGGCCACTACGATATCTTACAGAAGAACGCTTAACAAGGACAAGGGACGAAAGAGTGACTACGTGTACCCATAACATATTCCATGTAAGATATACAAATACATACCCGGAGTGCACTGGGGATTACGAATTTACGATGCGTACCGAGCAGTGAATGCTAGACAGAATCGTAGTTAGAGTGCCCACTGGTGAGTCGATCGACTTTTGAACCCAGTCCTGTTCAAGCCGCCAACTGATGCGGTTTGGGAGATTTTCCTTTCGGTATCACTACCTGCCATCAAAAGCCCACGTATCGATCATGTCTCCCAACTATGAAACCTGGTCAAAGGAAGACCTGATCGCGCGCCTCACAGACCTCGAACGACGCCTCAAAGTAGGCCGGGATCGCAAACAACTGAAGGGCCTCATCTCTCCGGGGGGTACCACCAGACGTCCCTTCCACTTCAAAGACCATCCACTTCGCAAAATCGCAATCAAGTTTTGTTACTCGGGATGGGAATATAACGGTCTGGCATATCAGATTGACCCTACTCCATTGCCGACCGTCGAGGAGGTACTCTTCCAGGCATTCGCAAAGGCTCGATTGGTGGACGCCGACGCCGGATTGGAGGGATGTGGGTGGGAGAGGTGCGGCAGAACGGATGTGGGTGTGAGCGCTGCCGGACAAGTTGTCTCGCTCTGGGTTAGGAGTGCCCTCCCAGCCAGCAGCGCGAAACCGTCCGAGTCTGATGCGACAGCGTTGGATTTGCCAGGTTCACCCGCAGAACTGGATGCTGACCCAGAGTTCCCGTCGTTTGACCTTGTCGATGAACCTCCTTCGAACGCGTCTGCTCCACCTCCGCGAACAGAAGAACTCCACTATGTGTCTATCCTCAATCGTGTGCTCCCACCCACCATCCGCGTTCTCGCCTGGTCCCCCGTAGCCCCCGACTTCTCCGCCCGATTCAACTGCACACATCGACATTACAAGTACTTTTTCACCGCGCACGACCTCGACATTTCCCTCATGCAACGCGCCGCCTCCGCCCTTCTCGGCGAACACGACTTTCGTAATCTGTCCAAACTAGACCCAGCAAAGCAGATCACCGACTTTCGTCGTCGGATCATGAGAGCCGATATCACCCCCGTGCGAGACGACGCCATGTACGTCCTGGACCTCGTCGGTTCTGCATTTCTGTACCACCAAGTGCGCCACATCGTGGCTATCCTGTTTCTCGTCGGTGCGGGCCTCGAACCCCCGTCGATCGTACCCACACTGATGAACGTCGACGGGTCCGAGCGTCCTCCCTCTCCCACCGACGCACCCCTCCCCATCGTCGACCGAAAGCCAGAGTATCAAATGGCGGACGCGTTGCCGCTCATGCTCTGGGAATGCGCCTTCTCAGACTCGGACGTGCAGTGGCAGACGGGCGATGACGACAGTGCGGACGGACCGGCACGGACAAAGGGCGACCTGTACCATCAGCTGCATTCTGTGCATCAGCGTTCGCTTGTCCATACAACCCTCGAGGCTCATTTTCTAGCGGCTACCGCTCAATATCACCCACCGCCTCCCCAATATTTGCCATTCAGTTCGACGGGACTGACAACATCAACGATCCCATTACTAGCGGACAAGCACCCACCGGTGCTTGGTGTGCCCCTAGGTGGAGGCACATATAGAAGGGGAGCCAAATACGTCCCCATAGTCCTGCGAAAGAGGCTTGACCACGTCGAAGCTGCCAATGAACGTTGGCGGACTGGAAAAGGTAGTCGTAGAGTTGAACGAGCAGAAGCAGCAGACACTTTGCCAGAATGAGAAAAAAGAATGAATTAATCCTAAGGATTGTTGGAACATTAAGGCTAAGCAAAATTTGCCTACACATATCTAATATGGGGTTGTGCAGACATGGTGTATCCTCCAATGGTTGAGATGTAACAATCTACGCCAATGGACCATTGTTCAAATAAATGTAGGCATCCTCCGTGACCGGATTCCCGGAGAACATCGCTGCGAGGCGCTCATCTGGAAAGGGTCAGTGAAACATGAAAAATCAAAATGCCAAGAGACTGACAGGTAGGGTCATCATCGACGTGCTTGAAATGTTTTAGAGCCCATGTGGTCCCAGCGGCAGCTTCATCCCGCCGTCTTTGCCTTTGCTCATTCTAAAAACAAGATACCATTACCACGCCGCATAGTTACTCGAATGAAACCCTACCTCAATTCTGCTCTTATCTTTCGCAGCGGTCTCAAAGTCGCCTTCCCTAATACCCTTGGCGACAATTTGCCACAAACGTCTAGTCTCCCATTCACCTTGTTGTCCGATTTGTGCGACAGTAACCTCCTCCTTTGGGGACGTGACATTATGGAATGTAACACCAGTGGCCTTGTCCTTTGATGTCGTGTGCCAAGTTCCTTGGATGACACGTTCAGCTGAGCGTGCAGGGTGTGAAACTGTGGCTTTGAACGAGTGCGAGGTTCCAGAAAAGTATCCCTTGCCCTTGTATTCGATCTAACATTTTTTGATAAGTATGAATAAATACTCGAGATGCCTCGAAACCATACCACAGACTGCCAGCCATTGGACCCTTGAATGTAGCTTGTGTCGACGAGCTCGATATATGGAGAGCCATACCAAAGACCATCAATGCGAAGACGTGGGAGAGTGATCAAATACTCTTCTTGTTCACCTGATGGCAGGTTGACCGTCAGGATGGCATGACCGACTTGTTTAACGATGATGCTACCACCTGCATACAGATCAGGCTATTGCACAAAGCGAGGGCAGCAAGCCACGAACCGCTGAAACTTGTCTTTTGGGCACTGTGACCATTCAACACAACACCCTTTGCATTGTTCACTATGTGGTAAGCGGTGATGGGAGGGTGGTGGGAGACTTGTTCAACAACTAGAGTAGTCTTGCCACCACGTTCCTTTGTTTCTGGCCAATAACCATAGAACAACCTGTAATCGTCAGTCAATGTTCCCCCGAGTGTGTGGTGTACTCACTCTCCGAGCACAGGGTTCAAAGGCCTGTATCACGGTTAGACTAGAATAGGTGACTGGGCATGACTTACTTTTTCTCGGATCCCATGGATTCGTTACGTGATGTATATTGGCCTTTGAGGGTGCTCTAAAAAAGTCTGAGTTGAACACCCAATGACAGGGCAAGATACGAAATAAGCAATACAATGAACCACCGCAGCACTGCCAATGCACGAGCTTCCTCTGTCTTGCCATCTGCGATCCGGGCAAATAACTCTGGGCGTTCACACCAATAGGCTATGCAAAATGAGTGTCAATTACACTAGTTCCATGCAAACAAACAGACCAGGAAATTCAGTGAGTGACGTGGGTGACAAGATGAATGGTGGGGCCGTCATTGCTGAGAGATCCCCCGTAAATCCAGCGAGGCTGTAAGGACACGTTCAGTATTCTAAATCAGACGAAGAGCTCTTGACCAACGATTTCAGAAACGACGTCCAATTGCCCTTTTGCGCTGCAGGCACGGCCTATAGAGTCACGGACGAAAAGCGTGGATGGAATGTTTGACATACATGCGGATTTACGTTTATGTTGGTTATGGTCAGAACTACAGAAAATCTTGGATGTACTTGCCTCGCCAGCTCGTTCAGACATTGCGTTCAATTATTGAATGTGGGTAACTGGCTGGCGGGATGGTCGAGGTAAACGAAACTTTGAGGAGCGTCGCCACGCAGCTGAACTGCTTGGAGCAGTCACGTGAAATGGTCAAAGCGGGGTCGCCACCCGGCAGCTGAGCCGAGGGCAACTTTGACAACAACGGATGTCCGGGCCCCCGACGCGACAAGGACGGTGTGACCTCCTGCCCCAGCGTCAATGAGCCCAACACCTCGCTTGACGCAGCCGATGAGGGTGACGCGATGACCAGGATGGGTCGACAATGGTGCGATCATGCGACGAGGGGGACGTGACGAGCACGGCGCGATGAGGACAGTAGGACGCGGTCAATGTGAGCAAGCCCAACGGCTCATGGCAGAGCCTCACTCATTTGCCCGCCCACCTCTCTTGTCCACTGTCCGCCTTGCCCGCACCTCAACCTCTCAAGGCCTCACCGGCCACCCCGTTCGTTTTTCTACGACCCGTTCACATTGTTTGTGGATGAACGAGATCGTCATCGTGCGTCACCGTGCAGCGCCGCTGCACTCGTCCGACCGCTACCCCGACACGCGCCTACGACGATGCCATAGCAATTTCCTCGTCTTTTTCTTTTTTCTTCTCATGATACATACATTCTGTGTCTTTAAGCTCGAATTGTGATGATTTTCAGGCTCTCCCCCTTTCCCCTGATTGGTCCGACGGCCCAGACTATTTGGAGAGAAAAGAAAAGACCACATGCAGACAAAATACAACTACAACGCCTCCTCTGCAGAACGTCGCACCAACCGCCGCACCTTCTTCTTGTAGGCTATATCTATCTGTGAGCCATCGTAACCCAAGATGCTGCGGAGAAACGTACCAGCAAGATCAGTGCGGACTTCCTTCGCGGCATCCACGTTTGCTGGGCTGTCCGTGTTGGGAGTGTCCGAAGACAACAGAGAGATGACGCTAATGAGCTATCATACATGATAATCAGCCTCGGCGATCTGATCCAAGGACAATCGCACAATGGTCTCGACTGTATGGACGGGCATCCACCGTTCACCCGCATCCTCGTAACCGTATTGATCATCGCCGGGCGCATGCTGATCAGGACTCAATGAGTTCAAATCAAGTGATTCTCCACGGTCCTCACCAAGATCGAAATGCAGACGACGCCATCCGGGTAGACTAGGCGGGATCCTCAACGTTGGATCATTTCTTGTCACGAAAACGACTCAACTGTTTGGGTGCCACATCGGCGTGATAAACCTCATCTTGGGAGGTAATAGGGGATACTCGGGTGGAAAAGTCAATCTGGCCTTGAAGAAACCACCCTCGCTGGAGGAGAATGTGGATCAGTAGCTAGACACGTTTGGTGGCAGAGGAGACTCACTAGAAAGTATCAGGTGGCCTTTCGAGGTGATCAGCACGGTGGCGAGGGCCATCTATCCCGCAGAAACGACCCACCCTATGATCATGACTTCCCATTCATATAGATTGTTATCATCGACAAGTCCTTTTCCCATAATTCTATCAGGGATCCGTTGGAGATCAACACGATGGAGGAACGTTGCCCGTACCTGCAGAAAAGCCTTCCACAGGATGTTTGGTGAGTTCTGTAAGCTGGCGACGAAGGAGTAGAGAGTTGGACGACTGCGGTGCTGGTGAGGGTGACATTGCTGGTGGATGACGAGGGGAAAGCTCGTAGAGCAGTAATCTTGATTCAACGTGATCGTGCGAATGCCCTCCGGATACCCCAGACCGACCACTCAAACCGTATTCACGGAAAGGCCTGAGAGAATTGTTATCGGGACATTGGAATTTCCAGATTTCACGGAACACTGAGGTGTATTGCAAGTAGTACGTTTGCAACAGGGCATCGTCATGTACAAGTGGCTGGTTTCTTCTGACAGGGATCACTCAACCTAGGATCTGCGAGGTCAGCACAGCTGGTTGCGGGGTCCTGCCTACGTCATTTCCCATTTACAACACCAGGCACCGTTTCAGGTCGTCCTTTTCATAACCTCGCTTGCATCAGGGAAATAGCCAAGTGT
>JBBPNZ010000831.1:0-13514 GCA_038091195.1 Phylloporus rhodoxanthus
CATGAGTAGTAGGCAGTGAAACTGTTGCTGGCATGGCAGGCTGAGTGTGAGGAATGGGAGGAGGACCTACAAGGGCAGGGTTCTACTGGAAATTGAAGTACCAGTCACAATAGAGAACATTGAAGGTGGTCTGAGAGTCGGCAAGATGAGGAGCATGTGCACCCACTGGCATCTCTGAGTCAAGCTCCATCTGTAGTGAGGATGGTGGAGGTGGAGAGGACAGCAAGTTGGGTTCAAGGTAGTCTCTCCAAGCCGAGAAGGATAGTTCGTTTGAAGTCATAGACGAGGGTTGGATAGTGATAAGGGTTGAGTCAAGAGGATCTTTGGAATAATGTTAGGCAACGTGCAGCAGTGACTCAAAGTGAACCACTAATCTGACGAACGAGTAACTATTCCAAAGATGGGGAAATACACAAGCAAGACAAGTGACCTTATATACAACAAAATGGAATCTATCTTGAGTAAGCAGAATGAGAATAGAATACAAACATGTATCGGGATGGGATAATCAAGAGTGTAAGAACAAGATGAAAGAGATCCTAACACTCCTCAGGGATGTCCAGGTCATCTGGATCATCTCCAGGGTCACCTAGGCCTTCTGGAGGGCCATCAGGGCTTTTGTTGGGAGGGGTGTGGAAGAGGTCATCAACAGAGTAATGACTGGGCAAGGGAGTTTCATCACTGTCAGGGAGCACTTTGATGTGCACACCCAGAGTTGGAGATCTTGGACATAGGCATGACGCAGAGGCAGAAGTGTCTACCATGACTGGACGAGCAGAGAAGCTGCAGAAATGATTGGAGGTGTCCCACAGAGGGATGCTAAGGATGGGAATGTGGGAAGTGGTAGGAATGGGAGGGGGTGTGCCAAAAGTGCAAGTCTGTGAGCAGGTGGTATGAGTACCCATAACGGAGTGAAAGCATGATAACAAGTATGAGTTTGAATATACTATTAAGACCAGTTTTACTCCGGAGGTACATAACTCTGAGGAAGTCCAGAGTTAGGAGCAGATGGGACTTGGCTTCACCGTATGTGGTGCACCCTTGTCTACATGCTGGTCCCGTATTTCAGAGTTGGTTGAACAGAGGAGTAAGGACTCAACATGAAGTATGAATAAGTCAGTTAGAGGGGGGTCAGAGTAGAAGGAGTAAGTCTAATGTGATATTCAAACTGGAGTACAAGTATCAAGTACAGAGGGCTTATATACAGAGGTGGAGTTAGGAAAATACTCGTATATGTATGGACAGAGGCAGAGACAGAGGGAAAATAGACTGAAGCTGTGTTCACAGTCGAGCACAGCTGCAGTCAAATCTAAGAGGCAAGTCTAATGCAAAAGAATCAAAGGTACAAGGAACAGAATAAAGAAGATATAAGAAGGAACTCTGGGAACTCCTAAGTGCTTCTTGGGCAAAAGTGCCCCAGAGTTGGAGGACTTGAGAGCAGAGCGCCAGAGTTGAACTTAGTGCAATTTCCTAGATATGACATCCCTCCTACCTATCCTATGCTTGTCAGTACTGGATGAGCCACCTACAACATGCTCAATGTACTGTGGACTTGTTGGCTAATGTCACTCAATTCTACATAAAGTTCTTCCCCTACTAGCTCGAAGCCATCAGCCTACTCTCTCTTTCTTCCCCATTATTACCCATCCTATCTGCATTGGAGACTTGTACCATCCTACAGACCTAGGCCAAGGTGAGGTGAAGTATTACTGATAAATAGTAGAGTGTTGATGAGGGATTTATCAGAGCCATGAAATTTCCACCTTGTCATCAGAAGCATTCAGGTTCATTCAAACATTTGCACCTGTTCTCAGAGCCTCCATGCCACATTTCTATCTGTCAGCCATGGCCCAGACCCCTACAAATTCACCACTCCATGCATTGTGGGTTAACCATCTGCAAAATCATATTTCAGTCACATGTGGGCATCCATCTACCTGGCTAGCAGAAGTTCATGCCTTGAGAGAGCATACAGCACATGTCTTCTCTGTTGCCTATTCTCCTGATGGAAGGCACATTGTATCTGGCTCTTGGGACAAGACCATTAGAGTTTGGGATGCAACCACTGGCAAAGGTGTGGTAGATCCATTCCAGGGGCACATACATTACATGAAGTCTGTTGCCTATTCTCCTAATGGAAGGCACATTGTTTCTAGTTCTGAGGACAAGACTATCAGGGTTTGGGATGCAACCACTAGGCAGACTATAGTAAGTCCATTCCAGAGGCACACAAATCATATCTGGTCTGTTGCCTATTCTCCTGATGGAAGGCATATTGTATCAGGCTCTTGGGACAAGACCATTAGGGTTTGGGATCCAACCACTGGCCTTACTGTGGCAGGTCCATTCCAGGGGCACACAAATATAATATCTTGTGTAGCCTACTCTCCTGATGGAGGGTCTATTGCTTCCGGCTCTTTTGACTGCTCTATCAAAGTATGGAAGGTTCAGGATCTTTTTCTTTATCACTCCATGTATGTGGATGATGGCTGGATTCAATTTTCTCAAGGTGCATTATTTGGATGGATTGCCTCTTGGAACAGGGGTAACTTTCATTTTCCTACTATGTCTTCAGTTGTGGCCTCTGATAAATGTTACTCAGTTCACTGTAATGCTTCTTTAGTTAGAGAGTCTTGGGTTTGTTGCTGGAAGTGATTTCCATGTTCATTTTGATAATTTTGCTACATTTGCTACACAATATTAGTGTTTGTCACCTATTCCTTTGTCTATAGTTTCAGATATATGCAAAAACTCCTTTACACAAAGAATGGCATGACAAGCATTGAATGCCAGATTAAAGAAAGTCACTTTTCATGGCACATTGGCATCCACTGAGGTTTGGGATGCATGGAATATTGTGTCAATATTTGCTTTTATACATGTGAATCCAAAGAAGACCATTCTAGAGAACAGAAGGTAGGCTATGTTAAGCATGGGCACCAAATGTGCATCCTTGTCCAACCATTGTATAGCCCAACTGAATCCGACACGTGCAAGGCGGACACACTGGGGGATCAGTTTGACAAACACTGTCGTGCCGCGGTATGGTGCCCGAAGGCATGTCAGCCCCAGACAAGGAACGGCTCGCTCGCCTGCGCGGCTGGACAAGGCCGCCACACATTGGAGAAGTTTTTGCTCAAGTGGATATGATGGCCTTCGGAAGGTATATGATCGCTATGTGTTTGTCCAAACACAAAAGGGCTTTCCTTCGCATACTGCCTACTCACCAGTGTGGCTCATCGCAGAAGAAGCGAGGTTGCTCATTCAATGTTAGGGTGGACGCAGACAATGTGGTCGCGGCGACCGCGGCCGCGGCTCAGGCCTGCGATGGTAGTCGATAAGGTTCTCGGGATGTCGGCAAAGCATTCCCTCGATTTACATAGATCATACTTGCATCTCGGATATCTTGAGCGTGTGAGGTGGAGCTTATTTTTCGTGAAGGGACCACCATGACTCGATCTTGAAGGCTGATGCGAGCAACATACTGGAGGTAGCATTGGGGTTTTGCAAGTAACCAAGCGTAACACAGAGAGTGCGGATGCAGTTCCCAGGGCTCGTTCAGGCCAGGCAGTCGAACATCTTCACGTACGACGCAAGCTTCTAGTACCCCGGGGAGCATCATTCCGACTGATTCGGCCACATTCTTGGTGGGTCCCCCGAGCATCCCAGGGACAGGCGTGATGGACGCGGGAATCGTGTAAAGAAATGACGATGAGAAAGGTTTGTTCGTGAATGGTATCCATATACATCTGGACACGCCATACCATAATGTTGGTCATCAACACTGGAAGGAATGCAATGCGATAATTTATCTCCACCTTCATCAATCCTTTACACGTTGAGAGAACGTGAGCGTAGTTGCTCCGCGAGGGAAAGGAGGTAGGCGGACTTGCACAGTGACGAAATCCGTTGCGAATGTGATGGTGCACAATCTGGTGGATGAGGGATGGGGGTCGTAACGCAGTATCTTGATAAGCGTCGGCATTCCATTCGGGGAGAAGGACAATTGTTACCAGCGAGAAAAAGCATATAAATGCGGTGATATGGAGACCATGGGTGTGATGTATCTGCACGACAGCGAAAATCGTATCCATACCCAGGAAGGCTGACAGGAAAGATATACGTAGGACTTGCACTTTGAGTACGTCTTCGCCAAAAAAAAGTATATCCGTGGAAAATCATAACGAGTGAGAGTTGAACGAATGGGCACGCGCTCGTGATTACTCCGCAATAAACGCACCTTGTGGTAATCCACTTGTTCCGCTGGAGAACACCAGCTAGGCCAGCGTATCAGCCTGAGCCGGTTGTACCGGTCACGGTCGGCCGTTTCTCCGTGCCCGTTCAGCGAATCCTGTGACTGATCCGGCCCTTGACATTCCTTGGGTATGTATGCAGTCATCCGGAGAACCAGAAGTGAGTGGCAAAGGGAGGAGTGCTGGGCTGACGAATGAGGGCGTGGTCCCTGAGGCCTGAGGATGTGCTGGAACTTGAAAGGGTAGAATAGGTGATCATGGGAGATGGGAGGAACAAATGAAGAAGGGCGACACAGTCATGCGAAAGAAGCGGTATGCCCCATACATATGTGCAGAGTGAAAGGAATACCATCGAACTTTCTGTGAGCAGGCTGACTATTTCGCCGGATTGGGGCAAACACTGGTGGTGGACGGGTAGGATGAACGTTTGACAGAGATGCTCTTTGAAGGCTAGGCCGACTTGGGCAAAAACGGCCAATGTGCTGTATCGTGGACCCAGCCACGGGAGCGAGCAGATTCCGCCCTTTAGTTACCAGGCTGACGCATCACTGCGAGGATTATCGATAGTGTCTCAGTGTCTGCGGAGGAAGGGTACTGGCACGAATTCAACGTCCGCGCAAAGGTCACCGCGCTCCTCCGTCTCACACCCCGATTGGACATAATTTATTAACGCGACGGCCGTACGTCGATGCGCTCCTCTTGCAAGGCTTCGTCGGGCATGCACGCACACGTATAGACCCGCCACATCACGTACGCGTTGGGGACCGCACCTCGACTGCCCGCCCGCCAAACCAACCGGTAGGGTTCGGCACGGGTACGGGTTACACCGCGGTGTTTGGAGTACGGGTCTGGCGGGTGCGGGTGCGGTTGGGATAGTCGCCGGCTGCACCAACACCGTGCACCGTACCCGCGGTGTACGGTGTCTAATCTCTCGGCGTTATACCTGTACTTCTCACGCTGCAAATCAGCACACGATATCTCATCTTCTATGGTGGATCAAATTTCGAGCAGAAGGTATCTTAAATTCAATCTCATCCCAATTCATTGAAGCTTCTTTCGTGGGTGATATGTCTGAATTTCTCAATTTGTAGATGCAGTGAATGGGTGTGTCCATAGCATTCTATCATGCCCTCGCTAATATGATTTTGTGTTAGTTCTCCATCCTGGCCTAAAGCTTGAGTGTTTTCGTGCTCATAACTGGCAGGAGGAATGGATTGAGATCGCTGAGAATCTAGTCCGCGAGGAGTGGATTGACAAGTACCATGACCGACTCCTCCCGGACCAAGGCAATTCTGCAAGCCATCATGCGAAGCCAACGCACTCTGAAAAAAAATCTGAGGTTCATCCAAGTGACATCCTACTAAGTATATGGTCTTAATATAGTGCCACTTGAAGCTACCTGACGGTGTCAATAATTTCGGGGACATCTCTCTCGTACAAACTACCTTTGTAGATGAGCTTGATGAGTATTTACAGAAGCCCACTGAACGTGTGATGGATCCACTTCAATGGTGGGTTCACAACCAGTCATGTTATCTGTGTCTCTGTCGAATGGCATTGGGCTATCTCAGTGTTCCAGGTCAGTCCATGGCTTGTGCTCAGTGGTACATAGTGCTTAGCTGATGATGGTTTCATTTATGTGAACAGCAACTTCAACATCAGTCGAGCACATCTTTTCTCAAGGGAGGCATCTCCTTGAGTTTACACGCAACAGGTTATCGGGACAATCAATCTGAGCACTACTTTGCCTTGGATCCTGGATCCGGAGCGACCTCATATCTTTGAACGACATGGTGACAGTCCTTCGCCGTGCACAGAAGCGAAAACAACCTTTCGAGTAAATGGCACATGCGTGTATTCTATCGATTTTTAGTCTGTAATACATTTGCTGTTGCTTCTAACGCGGGGCCTGCTGGTAAAACTTGGACACCGCGGGTGACACGGGTCGTGGGGGACCCGTACCCTGTAGGGGTGCGGTGTTAGCGGGTGCGGGTGCGGTGTCTGCTGCCAGACCCGCGGTGCCACCCGTGCCGAACCCTACCAACCGGGGGACAATTGTGGCCCGTGCATGTCGTCCGTCTATTTCTCAACTACCCCTACGTGAGAGCCCAGGTACTCTGTGCGACGCGGCATGAGTACGCGTGCACGGCGGTGGATGTGCCCGCGCGACGCACACTCCGCCCTCATGGTCAGGGAACTTGGGTGGAGCCCCGCGGTGTCAGCCTGTTTCTGGGGAGCACGGGCCTCGCTGACGTGAATGGTGCCAGGCCCAACCCGGCGGGCGTGGTCCACGTGGTTCGAGGACGCATGCGCACGGGTGCTCGCGCTGGTCGACGTGTCCTATGCATGGGTGCAGAATGCGCGTCTGATTGGCGTCCTCGTTCAGGTCGTCGTACAGCTGGATAAACCCGAAGCGGGCGACGTCGACATGTTGACGGAACTGTTTTAGAAGCACGCTGTCACTTTGCTGGTCAGTGCGGCGCCGGGGGGACCCATCAGTCTTAGCAGATAAAACCCCCGAGTGGCCTGAATGGGCTCAGAGACGCCGATTACGGTACGTGTTGCACAGGAGGAGCTAAGGGACCGGTTGGATGTGGATTCATCGAATTTGTCGAGGTGAGGTTTTGGTTTGAGCTTGTTTTCAATGAGCGATGAGACTGGTGCATCTAACCCTTAGATCTGTAGGTACCTGAAGGATGAATCGAAATACATATGTACGGGTGTATGCGACCAATCAGCTAAATGAGATTTTTACGTGAGTTCGGTGTATGCCAACAACCCGCTGCACTTCCGTTGAGAGTCTCACCGCACGGTAACTAGATGACTAGCTAAACCATTCTTCAACACAACACGAGTAAGGTTGAGTCGGAAAATGGTAGCAATGATTGACCCACTTAGGGCTGTGCCTGAGGCCTGAAGGTCTCGATGAACGATGGGTTCAGATCAACAAGCAAGCACTAGTCTAGATCCGAGACCCCCCATACGTTCTGACAGAGGACTGGGTCACCCGTCTTGATGGGTGCTTCCAAGCATTTGCAAAGTTCGCAGTGTCATGACAAGTCAGACCCAGGCAACATTACCAACCATGACGAGACGTGGGTCAAGACTGTGCCTGCATCTTGTTCGGCTGGCACAGACTGAGAATTGGCAAGCCAATAGTCAATGGTAAGGCTGCCAGTGCTTGTCATTTTAGCAGTTCACACCCCTTGATTATTCAAAGATATTTCATATTTTCCCATGCCATAATGTGTGGAATCGCAAGTTCGTTCGTCGATTCCCAGTTGTGAGGACATGGAGCATTTCTGTTTTCGCCGACGTCATGGCAACAGGGAGAGACGCTGATTCTAGAATATGTTACGGTATTTTACATTACATAACACTCAGGGTGGAGTGGACAAACCGCGACGTCGTTTGGTAAGGTCTGACATGGGCATGAATCAACCTGCTTCAGCAGCTGACAGTCATGCAAACACGTCAGGTTTTACTGAACCTTTTTCTCAAATGTCCCACCGATTTTCAGACAAACAGGTAGTCATGGCGAACAGCAATTAATTCATTCCCCTCCCCCTCCATATCTCCCTCGCCTCCACATTTATCTTTTTGCTATTGACTCAAGAGCATCTATTCCATCGCTGGCGGGGGCAGTGACTCGACACCTACACTCATTTCATTCTTTCGCTCTTTGTCAACATCCTGGTGCTGATCCACGATTACTGAAGGTGCACCTTTCCAGTATGCATGGATTTCCTGCTACACACCGTGTTCTACAGCGCTCTCTTGATGAGCTCGACGTACGCAATCCCTCGCTTATCGATGTATCCTCCCTTCCCATTGTCGGTCCACTTGAAAATCCTCTCGTGGGTGACGGGGCTAAGGATGACCAACATCCTCCTACTCCACCAGGAAATCCGCCAGATAATCCACCATCAGCCGATCCACCACCAGGTACGACTTCCACTGTTAACAATGGGAACAGCCATGGCAACGGTGGAGGGAGTAATCCTACCAACTCCCCAATGCCTACAAGGGGTGGAGGCGCTGCGATTCAACCCGTCGTTTCAAGCAAACCAACCCAAATTTCCACTCCGGGAAATCCTCCTAGCTCACCTAGCGCGAAAAACGCAAACGGCGGCAGCAGCACGGTCAGTCCTCTGAGTCCAGAAGCCAGTGGGAGTCACTCGGTGTCCAATGGACAAGCTGCGTCGGCCACGGCTAGCGCGCCGTCTAGCTCTCTTTCCATGTCGCTTGGTGCGCAAGCAACAAATTTTCTCGAAGTTTCACAGTCATCGTCGGGCTCTGGTTCCAGCATCGTGGGCTCCCTTGCTCCGCCGTCAACCACTGCCGCGGCTACCTCCGCTGGAGAGCGATTGTCTGGGGGAACTATTGCAGGAATCACCATCGTGTGTCTATTTGCCTTCCTCGCACTCATTCTATTCGTTTTTCGGCGCCGCTCGATGGCGCGTCGTGTGGAGCTTCGCAACCAATGGTGGTCCAACCGCACTCGTGGTAGTTCTTCCTCCGTTGGCAGGCCTCGTAGTCCCATGAATACGAACGGGGAAGCACCGGCCAGCCGGCTGAGTGCCCGGAGTAGCTTTGCAACCAACTTTGACCAAGGGTTAATGTTCCGCGCAAACTCCCCCTCGGGATTTTCTCTAGGGGTTGTCCCTGAATATCCGCCCGTGGCCGAAGTCCGCGAACGTAACTCAGTCTTGATCTCGACTGGAGCTGCAGTGACACGCAGGAACTCTATGAACAGCATGTTAACCCATGGCAGCGATCCAGATGCTCAGTATCTTGCTGTTTCCACAAATCAGAATAACCTGGAGCCATTTACCCCCATGTCTGTCCGCCCATTCTCACCCTCGGAGTCGTTTTTCTTCCCCAAACCACCTATCCCGTCGTCCCTTGGCACACAAGGACACACTTCAGGTCTATCTTCTGTGACTACCCTCGTCCAAGTCAGCACGCTTCCTCCTGCATTTATGATTGATCCTCCGACATTGGCTGCGAACTCTGCGGCACTCTCACCTCTCACTGCTGCTGCCAACACTTCTCCCAATCCCTTCGTTGATCCTGTGAAACCCGAGTCTGCGGAACTTGAGGTCATCCGCCGTCCTTTCGCACCCTCTTTAGATGACGAATTGATGGTTTATCCTGGTGACCATGTCCGCATTTTCCAAATCTTTGACGATGGTTGGGCATTCGTCGAGAAATCGGCTGGTACGGAAGGGAAACGTCACGAGCGGGGGTTGATCCCCCTTGACTGCTTGCGGGAAGCTGATCAGCTGCTTCCAACCTTTCTTGCCCAAAAACGGACTAGCTATAGGTCGGACCAGCCGATTGGTTGCGCGCTATAGACTTCGAGAAAGTGCGAAAGCCAACTCGTGAGTCTCCGTTGCGGACGTACGGCGATAAAACATTGACATTCGGTTGGAGATAGGCCCGCGGAGCTCGAGGACTTGCCCTCCTCATGTAATCGTTTTGCAACGCTCGGTAAAAGTGCCTTGACAACACCCTCCAACAATCGAATCTTGTCATTTTCTCTCACGGATGTTTTTGCGTGTTAACCTTGCTTGTCCTAGTATGTAGGCTCATTTCTGTGACAACGGGTTCCGCTTGGCTCCCATCGGATGTTTTGAAGGAGTCGCTGTCAAACCCTTTTCGCTAATGTATTCCTAGCTTGAACTTGTTCTCCATGGCGTTGTAATTGTCGCTGTTTCTGTTTATTTCAATCATCTGTGTCATCTTTTCTCTGGAGTCCAAAGAGGACCTGTGACGCTGTTCCAGAATACACGCACATCTACTAGCTTCGAGAGTACTATAGGCATCTTTGTCCACCAGAATTCTATCGTAGGTTATTTGACCATATCAGTGGACACTCGACCCACGCTATAAGCTTCAGCTCGCACGATTGTCCTCCACTGTCCGCATGCTCAATGATTATGTCTGGCAGCCGCGATTCCCATCGTTGCATAGGACAGGCCCGAGTCGCTCCGTAGGTGTGGGCCCTCTCTCCAGTCTGATGTGACTCACTAGAGATTGGATGAATCACTGACAGCCTGCATTGAACGGGTGCCTGTTGCTCGTGAATCGTGATCATGGGAGTCAGATCCCAACGGCATCAAGAACCTCCGATAGGCTCTTAACCGCTTCGCCGAAATGGTGGTACATACACTGATTTGACCCATCATCTCGAGACTGAAGCGTGCTCACCAGTGTTCTCAACGCCGGAGAGAAAGAAACCCGAAGATCAGACACGGGCACAAGAGCCAGTGGCTCATCTCATCTCCCTGTCTATCAAGCTGATACAAACGCCATGTGTTAAACGGGGGCTCTTGTCTAGCGCCGTGACAGACTTTGCCTCCGCCTCTCTCTGCGTTTGCAACCGCAATGTTGGATGCTAGGTGCCAGGCAGGAAGACGGACCATCCTCGTCGATGGGAACACGTAGGTTTACCGAGGGGGTCAGCGTTAGGGACGGGCATGGTCCAAGGCGAGTCTACGAACCAACGAACGCGTAGGCTGGATGGGGGGCAGAGACAGGCGGAGCGGCGTCGGCGATGAAGTGAGGAGCATGGCGTTGGCTCGAACATCGAGTCACGTTCCCCTTCCTCTGCTTTTTTGCAGCAGCAACCTCTCGCCTGGGTGGGCGTTTATCGAGACCGAGAACTGGCGCCCGGATCTGGTCGCGTCATGTGTTGTGGACGCATCTGGGGAGCTTGTACTGGGGGATGTACGAGCGTATATGGGGGCATAGACCTTGACCTGAAACGAGGAATGGAATAGAGCAGAATAGATACTAATGGCACTCCTTGTCGAGCTGACAAAGAATAGGCAAAGTCTTCATATAGAATGTATTACTCAGCAGAATGACTAATTATAGTAATCAGCGATGACACACTGAACTTTTGACTGGACTCCCATCAAAATCTAGGAATTCCACTGCATTTTCAACCATCCTGCCATGGGCACTGTACTCTCCATCTTTCCTCCACTGCCTTCCCTCTATGAGGAGTCTGTGTTACCCATGCAGGCTCCCATCTACAATCCACAATCTCCCAATGAGTGGTGTCTAGAACTTCATCAGCATGATCTCCATGAGAACTATGTTGTAACAGAGGTATCTCATTACAGGGAACAAGAGCTATGGTATTAGAATGAGTTTGTCATATGTTTATCATTGCCTTCACTCTCAATCAGCCCCTCTTGGTCAAGGTTGCACATACCATTCAAAACCCCACACACCTGGGATTCCTGGCCAGACTTGGCTTTGGCACTCTTATCATAACACTCTTACTGTCTTGGCTCCTAATACACTTCTGATTGGGGAATGTATCCATCATCTGACCTGACTAGCAGGTCAAGCTCTCTCTTTCACAAAGGTTTCACTTCTTGCTTATATAGTTGAAGGTTGCACATTTCAACATCCCTTTCTTTTTCCACATGTTACTACAGAAGTAACCTATTTCTACTCAAATGACATTGTTAACCCCTAGCCACATCACTTTCTATTTGTCTGTTCCTCCTTCAAAGCACAGGATGCAGCTGCAAGAGTAGTATGGTTAAGATACTGTATAGTGGCTCAAATAAGTGTCCCAATGTTGGGGCATTCTGGAAAGACTTAAAATTTGAAAAAGAACCAAAATGTGTTAGCTCTAACTCTTGCAAAGTCATCAATAGCCCTAACCCTTGCCCTAAAGATGAGCCCTTAGTCATGTGATTTGGTTGCCATGGGATTGAGATATAACCATATAACCATTTCAAAATGACATGTCAATTGGGACACTTAGTTTGAGCAACATTTCTATTCTACAATTTTAGTACTTTATATGCCCTCCCTTTGCCTTTATCAGTGCCTCTAGTCTTCGAGGCATGCTTTCTATCAATCAATCTTTGACATTCCTCAACCTCTATCTTACCCCATCCTTTCCCAAAGCTCCCAAACCCCTCTTGGTAGTATTGTATAGCTGTTGAGCTTCTTTTTGAGGATTTACCAGAGATGTTCAATGGCATTAAGGTCTGGAGATTGTGCTGGCCAATCAAGAACCTTGATATCTTGAGATTCCAGACACTCCTGGGCTCTTTTAGAAGTGTGCTTGGGGTTATTATGCTCTCCTTAGGAATTCTAGAATTTTCCATTGTAGGAAGCAGATTATTCTCCAAAATGAAGACATACTGCTCAGCATTTATCCTCCCTTCCATTTCAATGAGGATTCCCACTCCATTCTAACCCATGCATCCCCAAACCATTAAGGAACCTTCTTCAAACTTTACTGTTTTCTGTATCTCCTTATCTTGCAAAGGTTTTCATGCCACTTTTGACACATACTGTCTTTTATCTGAGCCAATCCTGTTAATCTTGGTCTTATCTGACCAAATTACCCTAATTCAGCCCTCCACAGTCCAGTGTTGGTACTTGAGAGCAAAAGCCAACCTATGTTTCCTATGTCTAACAGACAAGAGTGGTTTTTTTTTCTTGACTATAGTCTTGAGAGATGCAGACTTTAGCACATTGCAAACAGTTTGGGAAGAGATAGGAGAGGAGAGGGTAGAATTGATGAGATGGGTTGCCTGGACAGCATTTTCAACCTTGCAAGAAGTAATACTAGAGGCAATTCTCCTTTTGTCAGTAGGGGAAAGCTTGAAAGAAGGGCCTAATTTGATGTTTTCCTTGCCTAGATGAATCTCTTTGATAGCCCTGGCCATAGTGGACTTCCCCAAACCAGTTTGGGAGGATATTTTCCTAGCAGAAAGGTTAGATTCAGAGAGAAATAGGATATTGGCTCTAGTAGAAGCAGAAATGGGCTTCATGGTGAAGTAGGGTTAGCTGGGTGGTATTCCTGCCCTTTATAGTGCTCAGGGTTATGTAAGTTACATGATGAGACAGGGTTGAAGCATAGCATCCATCAGAATATTATGCTATTTATTAAATGATGACTGAAAAAATCATAGTCAAATAAGTGTTCTAATGACATGTCATTTTGAAATGGTTATATCTCAATCCCATGGCAACCAAATCACATGACTAAGGGCTCATCTTCAGGGCAAGTGTTAGGGCTATTGATAACCCTACAAGGATTAGAGCTAATATATTTTGGTTCTTTTGCAAATGTTAAGTCTTTCCAAAATACCCCAACATTGGGACACTTATTTGAGCCACTGTATTGCCATAGTCAGCAAGTAGAGTGTCCATGTGGAATCAGGGTGAAAGGTGCAGCATGGATGACCAAACTTGTTTTATATATGATTAGTAGAGTATGTG
>JBBPNZ010000832.1:0-10000 GCA_038091195.1 Phylloporus rhodoxanthus
GACTACCAAATGGTCTAGACAAAGTGTGAGAAAAGTGTAGTGTTGATGTGGACAAACAAAAGTGTAGCCAAAGTGTAGTCCAATTAGTCAAAATTGTGGTGTATTAGCATTTTTCCTAGTGTTGTTATGTTTGTGTTGCACTGCCACTGCATGCAAAATTTGACAAAGTCCAAAAATGTGAAAAACACGATTTAGTGGACACCAAATTCTCTGCCTCTTGCGCCCCATGGCAAACTCGACCAAACAAATGGCTCAGCATACATATGGGGGTGGACACAACAACAACACTTGGTAGTCGTCTTAACTGGTTTTAACACTTGTTAGAGCACAATCAATGGATGGTCTAGGAAGCTGTCTAATGATGATAATTGATCATTTGACTCATTGGCAGTGAGATCACTTTGCTTGACGCTTCACTAGTGTTTAGCTAGGTAAACTACACATTAGGCAATGCAGTTGTACCAATGGATGCTGACCTTTCTGACATGCCGGACTGATCTTCCAGCTTGCTGTTAGCTAGACCACTTTGCTACTTGCTATAGTCCCACATTGTAGTTGATGACTTGATGTTTCAGGAGGAGTTGAAGTGTACTATCCATCCCCTAGGTGGAATCTGAGGGAATGTGTTTTGAAGTTAGCCTAACTGGGTGAAGACCTGCCATTCAGCATCACCAATGAATGGTCTAAGATACTACCTAATGATGATGATGGATCATCTGATTCATTTAGTAATAAGACTACTTTGCTCATGCTTTACTAGGGTTCTCCTGGATCAGTTGGATTTGTGGGCAATCAGCAGTACCAATGAATGGTCTCCAGACCTATCAGACTTATCGGAGTGATCTCCTGGCTTTTTGTTAGCTAGACCATTTTGCTACTCACTGTTGTCTACCCATTCCAATTTATGGTTGACTTGCTATTCATTTCATTTCACTTGTTAATCTAAGTGGACAAACACTCATTCAGCATCACCAATGAATGGTCTAAGATACTACCTAATGATGATCACAGATCATCTGATTCATTTGGTAATGAGACCACTTTGCTCATGCTCTACTTGGATTCTATCAGGTCAATTGGATTTGTGGAGGTGATTAGCAGTATCAATAGATGGTCTCCAGACCTATCGGACTTACCGGAGTGATCTCCTGGCTTGTTGTTAGCTAGACCACTTTGCTACTTGCTATCGTCTACCCATTCCAATTTATGGTTGACTTGCAATCAATCCCAACTAGGCAGACATTTGTTGAGTGTCACCAATGAATGGTCTATGATACTATCTGATGATGATGATGGATCATCTGATTCATTTGATAGTGAGATCACTTTGCTCATGCTCTGCTTGGGTTCCTCTAGGTAAACTGGCTTTGTAGGCGATCATGTCAAGACTGGGTCAACTCCTGAAGGAACTCTGGAACTCTGGAGTTTTGGTCGGAAGGGACTGTGGCTTCACCGTATGTGGTGTGCTCTTGTCAATGTTGTGTTCCTGAATTTGGACAGAGGGTCAGAGATTGGAGATGAACGCAAGTAGAGGAGTGGTATCTAAGTCGATATTCAAACTAGAGTACTAGTATCGAGTATAGAGGGTTTATATACGGAGGCAGAGTTAGGAAAGTACTCATACATGGATGAAGGCAGAGATGGAGGGAAAGTAAGCTGGAGCTGTGTCCGCAGTTGAACACAGCTGCGGTTAAATCTAAGAGGCAGGTCTAATACAAAAGAGTCAAGGTACAAGGAATGGAATAAAGAGAGATATAAGAAGAACAGAGGTAAAAGTCTGGAGACTCCTGGTAGTGCCTTGTTAGAGAATGCACCAGAGTTCTGAAGGAAGGAGGTTCCGGAGTAGCGAAGGTAGTGGAGTTGGCCTTAACTAAAAATCATGCATATGATAGATCAGTATTACCAATGGATGGTCTCCAGACCTATTTGACATGTTGGACTGATCTTCTGGCTTGTCATTAGTTAGACCACTTTGCTATTTGCTGTTGTTTGTAGGTTAGTCCATGTGGTATAACATGTTGGCTTTCAAATGGGGCTGAAAGCATAGTGTTGGATGAAGGCATAACTAGTGAAAGTCTTGCTTTTCTCTGCACTCGGTTGAGTATGCCTTTTTGTGACTGGCTTTCATTTAGACCTAGTCATGGATATGCCTGTGTTGTCAGGATGTACTGATTAGGAAGAGAGGAAAAGCTGGATGATTTGCAGGTCCGTATTACAAGGCCTGTAGTCCAATTTAGTCCAATAGCTCTATTATAGAGTTTATTAGCACTGAATCAAGGGTGAGGATTAATTGTCGATGGCTAGACTAGTGGTTTTTATTTGGAATTGGAGTACAAGACAAAGACTAGGATTTGGGTCTGCAAAATGGCTTTGGGTAATGTGCCAAGCTAGTATATTCCCCTATCCTAATTCTATTGTCCATTTTGGGAAATTACTTTTTTTGGGAATTAATGGACTTAACCCCTGCCTCAACTGTGGTGATGTCTTTTGCCCATCATTTGTGGATGTGCCAGTTTGCAATGAGTTGACTTTAGTGATGCTTAGTCTTTGTTACGCGTAGCGTACACAATGGACTGGCTCCTAACTTGCTAACTCGAGTGATACTCACGAAGAGACCAACTCAAGAGATAACAAGAGACGAAGGAGGACGAAGGGTCGTTCAGGGGTTTCCTGGAACGAGACTTGGATGAGGATTGTTCAAGGGGTTACCTTGAGTGAGACGAGGACTAAGGATTCGACTGAAGAGTCGCAAGGATGGGACTTGACAGTACGCTAGTATTGCGCAGTTCAAGACTAGAGTACAAATGAAGTAGACGACGAGTATTTATACGTCTAACACCTTGCGTACGGACCAAGGAATTGAGAAAGGAAATAAAGCTAGAAAAGGAAAAGAATATCGAGGAACGTCAAGGAACACAGACAGAGTTATCCGTCGTGAGAGATATGGGCAAAGGATGAGATGAAAGGGGAAGAAGAAGTACACGGAAGGCGGATGAGCCTAAACGAGATAGGTCCGGTGATCAAAAGAAAAGTGGAGTACAAGTAGAAGTGATCGTCTCTCCAGTTAGAACGATGAGAAGAGAAGAGAATTAGGATGAGACGATGGAAAAGGAGAGAAATTGTAACAGTCTTGGGTAATCTTGTATTTCCCCATTTGCTTATTTGGGACTGTCTATCCTGTAACATGTGCCTCTGCATGTTACCTGATCAGTGGAAATGATTATGTTTATGCTAGTCGAGACCAATTACCTATACAAGTAAGTGAGTTTGCTGTTGTTACTGTGAATAATTCTGCTAGCAATGAATTGAACTTAATGAAAGAGATACAGAATTGCAGAATAATCTCGTAATGATGGAAAGGGTCCTTTGTGTTCCTGTTGGTGAAAATAAACTCCACTCAGAGATATATAAATGCCAGCCTCAATGAGCTTTTGTCCTCACCCCTCTAACCTTTTCTCTGCCTCCTCCTCATTATGATGTCATCCCTTGCTCCTACCACTCCCACTGTAGCGTCCTTCAAGACCCCTGTTGTGTTGATGAAAAAGCGAAAGTGCATTGAGGATTCATCTATGACAAGTCCTAGTGGCTCAAGTGAGGATGGGTCCAGTGGTGATACATTTATTGCCTCTCTTTGCATCATCAAACCAGATCTGGGCTTGTTGTTCAGTGAGGACTCTACTTGGCATGGGAGTCACTATTTCGCATCCATCACCACCTCTGAGGGTAGGCTCAAAGCCTCTCAATTCACCTATTTATGGCTTGTATTTGCGACCACCTTCAATCATTCCCTGCACTTTGGACCTAAAAATGTTTACAATATCCACAGCTCCCAGCAAGCTTGTGACTTCGTTATTGAGCAGTGGGGGATTTGCCCCATACAAATAGAGCATGTCCCCAGTGGAGGAAAAAGTGTTTGTTACCTTCTAACATTTGAGGAAAAGGACATTGGAAAGTTGGATAGAAAGGTCCCATGTAGTTGGATCAAGCTAGGATGTGAACTTGCCTGTCACCTTCTCTCCCCCACTGACACCTATCATTCGCCCTTTCCTATCATGATCATGTGAGTCCCAGCAAGCATGTCTTTATCTGTGATCAGACGAGCTCTAGAATGGTTGTCCTTTGTGGGTGAGCTCACAGATGCCAAAAGAATTATGATGGATAATAGTGTCATGACGGATTGAGTCAATGCACTCTTGACTTTGAAGGACTTGGTGGACCTGCCATTCACCACCAGTCAGCTCAAATTGGCTGTCATACAATCCAAAATCGTTTCCCTAGGCATATATAGCGGGGAATGGGTTGATATGAGTCAAAAGAGAACCAACATAATCCAGGCTGAAGTCAACAAAGCCCTACAATTAGTACTAGGTTCTCCATCAAACAGTCAATTACATACAGCTTGCATAATGGCTTGGAAACTGGGCATTCCTACAATAGAGGAATGTATGGCAGATCTTTGTCTTCAATTATGGCAAAAGGCTTCTAAAATGAAGACTTGGATCACTGTTCTTATACAAAAAGACAATTGTTTGCATACCCGTGGCTGACCTTGGTTGGGTCAAACTGATTGGTTTCTAAAGTATGCCCACACCAAAATGTGTGGATATGAACATGACCTGTATAGTTGGTTCTATCATATCCTCAAATCTGAAGGAAAAGTGTAAAGTCTTCCTCCTCCTGGTGATGATGAGGACCCCAAGTTGGAAAATCACTGAGAACATCAATGATTGAAACTTTGCATTATAGAAAAGAGTTTCTCCAATGAAAGATGTAACAGAAATAAAGCCACAAAATACTATACCACAAGTTGCTTTGGTTACTCAAGACGTTATATAAAAGCAGCAGCTCATATGTCTTTTCTTAATGAAGGAATTGTATGGCTTGCCTGTCTTCATACGTCCGCACGGTGGACCAGTCGCTGAAGAAAGGACTTCCTATGAGCTACAAATGCAAACCATGATCACTTGCCAGAAGACTCATATCCCCTGTGCAGGGAACCTTTTGGTGAAGATCGATTGGAACTACACCATATCTTATATAACTGTCCTATGTGGCATAAAGAGAGGGAGTAATGACTTTGCCCTCTCATCTCCTTCCTTGAGGATATAGTTACTAGAGGACATGGCCGAGCACCTCCTATGGATCCTGAAATGATGGAAGGAGAGATCACTGCCACACTGCTAGGAGGTAGATATGGTGTTGACCACTGGGATCGGGTTACAGAATTATTTCCAGAATGGCAGAGAGGCACCAATCCTGTCTTAGAGCTCCTCCTCTTTGAAAAGGGACAGGGAGGATAGCTTGAACAGCACACTCCACACATCCCTGTTGGAGAGGCTCTAGCCTGGGACAGACCTCTCTGTGCTGCTACTCATCTCGATGATATCGCTCTGTATGTGCTCTACTCTCTACTCTTTTCTCTCTGGCTCTCTCTGGCTCTCCGCTCCTGCTCCGCTCTCTCTCCAGCTCCGCTCCTGCCCTCTGCCCTCACCTCTCTCACCTCGCCTCACTGCCATTGCACTGCCACATGTGCCCCCCCCACACATGCAACGCTCCAGAGTTGCACTGTGCTCTCAACCAAATGCCTCCTCCTCTAGCTCTTCTGAGGTTGCCAACTCCTCATCCTCCTCAACAGAGGGGTCAAAGCCCATCTCTGTGTGCCCATCTTTACCATTCTCTCCTAGTCCTGGGCTACCCTCAGTATGCTCCTCCTCACGCACTGCTAGAGAAGTCCCTTCTCGAGGGAGGAAACAGTGCAAGCGTCTGGCGTGGTAAAGGCCAGGTAGGGGGAAGCCTTCTAGGGTAGTGAGTTTGTACGAGTTGCCTAGGCGTTCAGATATGTGGCGCGGTGTGGACCATTGCAGGCATAATTTGCGCGATATGGCGAGTGTTGTTTCTCGCGCGCTATCATGGACCTGTACTAGTTGGTCAGCAGCAAAGATGACTTCCCCTGTAGAGGAAGAGAGTACTGACCGATCAAATACTGCTTTGCGGCGTGCTGCATGTAGAACTGTGCGGTCGGCGGCATCTAGACGTTGTTGGTTGGCGTATGCAAAGTGAACGTCAGCATCTGATGGTTGAAGCTGGATGTCTATGCTGGTATTGGGTGTGGGCATCGTGTTGACGATGAGTCCTAGTAGGAGCTCTTTGGGGGAAAAGCGGAGAGATGGTATGATGCACTTGTTGAGCTGGTGGATGGCGGCGTCAAAGTGATCTGGCCAGGCATGGTCTCCACTGTTAAGGGCAGTTGTGGGAATGTCGCCGTCCTCAACCCCAGGGTTGCATAGGCGGCGTAGGCATCCGAGGAGAAGCCTGTTGGCATTCTCGACGAGGCTGTTGATCCAGGGGGCGTATGCAGCTACAACACGATGTTCTGAATCGTGCGCTGTGCACCAAGCATGGACGTCTGCATTGTTGAAATGAGAGCCTCCGTCAGTCATGAGGGTTTCAGGAGTACAGAAGGAGTGCACAATGGTATTAAGGGCATCTATAGTGTGTTTGGTGGTGCCATGATGTTTCAATTTGAAGCCCCATGTGTAGTGCGAGAAGACGTCCATGATAAGTAATACGGTGTGGTAGCCACCTTTGCCTTTGGGTAGTGATAGGTAGTCTGCGACAAGGAGTTCAAATGGATGTTGTTGAACGATGGGGTGTAGGAGTGAGTGGAGGTGTGTGGCGCCAAAGCTTTTGCATTGCGGGCACTGTTGGAGCACATGGAGTATGGTCTGGTCAAGGCCTGGGCTCCACACAGAGTTCATGAGTTTGAGCTTAGTGAGATCACAGCCCCAGTGGCCATTGTTTTCATGCTTGTGTTTGGCCAGCTCGAAAGCCTCATCTCGTGAGATGCATTCAGCCCGGGCTATGCCTCATATAGAGTGGCCACTTGTTAGTTTCCACAAGTGACCCTCGTCTATCATATACGAGGAGGTGTGATGTTTGGCGCGTTTTCGGTCCTGCTCAGAGTTGCCACTTTGAATGTCATACAGCGCATGAACAATGTCTAGGAGAAGTGGTTCATCAGCAAACCTTTCGCGTAGAGAGGACAGAATGGGATCCCCCTCAATGGTGAATAGATCGTTGATGATGCCATGGCTGGACTCCCAATCAGGGCTCACAGACCATTCGCTGCCGTCTTCTGTGGTGGTAGGGCGGCTGGTTGATCGTCGGCTGAGAGCGTCGGCTGCACCATTGGACTTCCCCGAATGGTGGCGGATGTTGATGATATGGTATGGCATGATGCCATCATGCCAATGTGCATGGACCGTGGATAATTTGTCGCTACATAGTGTGTCCCTGAGGGCAATGCAGTCAGTCTCTATGATGACAGGGAATCCCCATAAAAGATTGCTGAAGTGATCAAACCCATATTTGAGGGCAGCGAACTCGAGTAGGTAGGGCTTGTAGTGTTCTTTGGTTGGGGATGTGCGCTTGGAGCCAAAGCCGATTGGGTGCACGGAGGTGGTTTGGGAGCCGTCTGGCAGGGGTGTTGGGTGGGCCTGGGAGAGAACGGCGCCAAAGCCTGATTGGCATTCATTGGTGGTGAGGATGAAAGGGGTACTGTCGAATTTGGGTGCACGCAGTACAGGCTCAGAGATGAGGGCTTGTTTCAGTTGTGTGAATGCTTTCGTGTGTTGTGAGGTCCAATATGGCTGGAGTGAGCGGTCACACAGGAATTGGCAATGTTTGCATTTCCCCATTTCTGCCAGTGAGTGGGGAAGATTGAGGTTGCATTGGAGATCGGTAAGTGGGGCGGCGATTTTGGTGTAGTCTCTGATGAGTGGGCGGAAGTAGCCAGTGAGCCCTAGAAATTTCATGAGTTCATGTATGTTTGATGGGGCAGGCCACTTGGTTATCGCTTCGAGTTTGGTGAGGTCAGGTTTGATGCCGTCTTTCCCTACACGCGCACCACCATATACTGCTTCGTCCATGAATAGCTAGGTTTTGGATGGAGAAAGTGAGAGCCCTTTCTTGTGGCAGCACAGGAAGAAACGACGCAGCCTGTGCAGTAGCTCCTCAAAGTTGTCTCCCACAAGTCCATTGTCGTCAATGAAGGTCTCGAGACCTAGTCCCGTAGTGAGGTCTTGTAGAGCGTGTGCAGTCATTTCAGTGAAGCAGGATGGAGCACCTGATATGCCCATGGGCATTCTACAATAGCAATGGTAGCCACAACCTTCCATGTAGATGCAGAGGTAGGGTTGGTCGTCGTGTTCTACTTCGATGGCATAAAAACCTAATGCAAAGTCAATCACACAGATGTAGTTGTGACCAGCAAGTCGTTGTTGCTTAGTGTGGATGTCTCCCTGCATCATGGGTGCCGTTGTAGATTCTTGGTTGACGGTATAGAAGTTTTGTGTGATGCACCACTTTGGTTTCGATGCTGGTGATTGTATTTCTGGTGCTCGCATGGGAGGGTGTGGCGGCATGTTGGGATTGGGTGCTTTGCCTAGCCATACACATTCGTCTTTGACAAGCCATTTGAGTTCATCTAGGGTCAGTCCAGGTGCACCATGTGTTCATTGGGTAATGACAGTAGGGTGGGTAGCTTTGACTTCGTCGGGTCGAATTTCTCTAAGGACTCCGGCAGCAACAAAATCATCAAGAACAGGGAAGTACCACTCTTTTTGGGCTTGGGTGAGGGGTCGTTGGTGGACTTTCGTTGGGTAGGGTTTGTCCTTGGGAATGTTTAAGCGGAATTTGAGAAAGTCGACCGGCTTGACCTCTCGGACAGATAAAGTGAAAATGTCGGCGAATTCTTTGATCAGGTTGATTACTGTTATGCGTTTTGTATCATCGAGTGGTCCAATGATAATGGCTTGTAGAATAGCGTCGACGTGTGGTGGGTGAAAGGGCCTGAGTTCTGTCAATCTGGTGAAGAGACTGTGGTCAGTCGTGTGTAATACGTCAAGGGGGTTACCATTGCTGCTCAAGGCAGTATTTTCTAAGGCTGTAAATTGAAGGTCTGGGAAGTCTGTGGTTAATGGGCAGGTAGCTGGTGGCGACGGTTTGGAGTCAATGGTGTGGACGGCAGATGGTGTTTGTGCGGCTGAGGGGGGGATGACTCCTAGGACTTTTGTTTGTTCCACGTTGTGTAGGATGTCTGTCACATGATTGGTTATGATGGTGATGGTGTCTGCACCATAGTCATGTATGGCTTGTACATGTTCGAGAAGTGGTTTGCCAATGAGCATGTGCCAGGAGCCCCCGCTTGGGAATACTTCAAATGAGGTAGAGGATTGTACTCGCCCCCATGTGACATTGCCTATCCAGGTTCCTAGAGATGGAACGAGTGATCCATCAGCCATTCTCAGTGTGTGAGTAGAGGGACTTAGCGGTGCAAGGCAATGTGCGACAGCCTTATAGGTGGTAGCATCAAACACATTGATCATAGCGCCACTGTCTACTGTTCCGAGGACACGGACTTGCTCGCCACGTGGGCCGTGTAGGTTGATGATTGTGCGGAATGGTTCACTAACCCAAGATCTGTTTGGCACGTTAGTTATTCGCAACGAATAAATGTCAACCATGTCACTGTTCAACATAGGAGGTAGTGTACATGAAGCAATGGGAGGTGGGGACTGTTCGTATGAAAGAGGGTTAGCATCTATGGTATGTAATGTGTCATCGATTGAAATTAAATGAGGTGCATGTAATGGAAGCAAAGTATCATATGGAGGTGTGAGGTGTGGATAAAAGGATGGGACTGTCATCAATCCGCATGAGGTGGCGGTCCCTGGAAGTTTTCCGGCTCAATCCACGTATCTGTTGTGCCAAAGTCAAGGTCCCCTTCATTCTGGATGCTTTCATGAGTTGGCATCGTCCAGTAGACTAGGGTGTTGGGGTTCATATAGAGGGGATGTGGCTGGACGGGGGTGGGCCATATGTATTGAACTGGCGCTGGGTTGGTCCTTAGAGCCACCCGTCACAGCATACCTCCGATAAGTTGGTGGTGTCATGATTCATGATTGGGAAGGGGGTCTGTCATTGGGCAATTGCCGCTGGT
>JBBPNZ010000833.1:0-13486 GCA_038091195.1 Phylloporus rhodoxanthus
TGACTAAGGGCTCATCTTTAGGGCAAGGGCTAGGACTATTGATGACTCTGCAAGAGTTAGAGCTAACACATTTTGGTTCTTTTGCAAATGTCAAGTCTTTCCAAAATGCCCCAACATTGGGACACTTGTTTGAGCCACTGTATTGACGATGCTTTATTCATGGGTAGTAATCGAACTCAAATCCTCAATCACAAAAAGAAGTTCATGAAGAAATGGGAATCCCATGATTTAGGAGAAGCAAAAGAATATCTTGGTATGCGAATCACAAGAGATCGCAACAAACGATCTTTAATCCTTGATCAATCAAAATACACTAACAAGGTTGTTAAGCGATTTGACCAAGAGAATTGTAAGGAAACAAATGTTCCTTTACCCACAGGATATTCCCCACATTCTAAAACTGGAGATGTTGACACTAAACTTCATAGCGATTATCAATCCGTTATCGGATCCTTGCTTTATATAATGCTTGGAACCAGACCAGATATAGCCTATGTGGTTATCAAAATGTCACAATTTTCTTCCAATCCATCGGAAGAACATTACCACAATGCAATACAGATAGTTCGTTATCTATCTCATTCACAAAATCTAAGTACTGTATCACATATAGTGCTACCGAAAATCTTTCCGGATTAATAGCCTATTCTGATACAGATTGGGCTGGAGATGTTGAAACATCCCGATCTACTACTGGTTATGCTATATTCTTAGCAAACAGAATTGTATCCTGGTTATCCCGGAGACAACAAAGAGTAAGGCTTTCATCTACTGAAGCCAAATATTGTGGAATGACTGAATGTGCTAAACAAATCCAATGGATTTGTAACCTCTTCGGAGAGATCAAACTTCCTATGACACATATACCTTTATGTGTAGACAATCAAGGTGCAATATTTCTTGCATCTAATCCAGCACAAGAAGGACGAACAAAACACGTCCGAATTCCACAACATTATATTTGCGAAGCTGTTGAAAACGGTGAAGTTGAACTCTTTTATGTTCCCACCAATTCACAATTTGCAGACATCTTCACAAAGAACTTAGGAAAAATAAAATTCCTAGAAGGACACAATGCCCTTACACTTACACTGTTTCCAACATGAACAGTGAGGAGGAGTATTGAAAATGTCATGTGATATTATCTCTTATCTTTACTCATCACATATGACATTGATCCGTCAGCTGTTTGTCATATTCTTTTGTCATGCTGACTAATGAACACTGCTCATGTTTTGCCATTGGATGATAAGCTTCATTGTTTGTAATACAATAGATAAGCTCTCTTTACGCCATTGGCTGATAGTCTGCTATTGTTCTTCTATTTAGAAGTAATGTACACATGTACAAACAATAACAGTTCACTATATAAGAAGGGACTCTTTACAATATTCCCCTTTAATGAATTCTATCCATCTTTCATTCTACTGCTAGAAGATCCTCTACTAGCAAGACCTTGACAACTGTCAAACATTCATCAACTAAGTGAGTAGTTCCCACTTAGACTTATTTCCTTTGTCCCTTCGCCATTCGGATTTCATTCTGAAAAATAGCATCTATATCCCTGACTCCAATGATCTCTGCCTCCGTGTACTTCAGTATAAGCATAACCATCCGCTCTCCAAACATTTTGGACAAAATAGAACCTTGGAACTAGTTCACTGTGAATTCACTTGGCTAGGAGTTCAAACATTCATCAAAGAGTACATCTTTTACACCTCCTGTGCCCACACAAAGGTTCCTAGACACAAGCCATATGGACTCCTAAAACAACTCCCCATCTCTGAGAAGCTATGGAACTCCATCTTCATGGACTTCATCAAACAACTCCCGTCCTCCTCCGGTTACACCACTATCCTTGTGGTAGTTAATCATCTCTCAAAGCAATACATTTTCATCCCCATGCATGATATGATCACATCTCTGGAATTAGCCAAGTTGTATCTACTCCACATGTTTTCCAAGCATGGAGTCCTCTCCCACATCACCTCCGACAGAGGCTCTGAGTTTATTTCCCATTTCTTTAGGTCTCTAGGAAAAGCCCTCAATATCCACCTCCACTTCACCTCCAGTTATCACCTGGAAGGAGACGGTCAAACAGAACATATTAACCAGACTTTGGAGCAGTATTTGCACATCTATTGCAATTACCAGCAAGACAACTGGTCTGAACTCCTGCCTCTCACAGAGTTCGCATACAACAACACTCTGAACGCTACCACTGGTGTATCTCTGTTCTATGCCAACAAGAGCTATCACCCCAACATCTCTGTTCATCCCGAAAGAGACCTTACCTCCACTCAAGCCCACAAGTACTCCATCGACCTAGACTCCCTTCATGAATTCCTCCATGAAGAAATGGCTGTCACACAAAAGCAATACCAAGGACCCACAGATGCCAAATGAACTCTAGCTCTGGACATCAAGATCAGAGATCAAGTGTTCACCAAAGCCAAGTATTTCCGTTCAACAAGACCCTCAAAGAAGCTCTCTGAGAAGAATCTTGGGCCTTATACAATCATCACTCAGCCAGGCACACACTCCTTCATGCTCCATCTCTCTGACTCCATAAAGGCTGTACATCCAGTCTTCCATGTATCACAGCTAAAACCAGCTATCCCAAACACAATACCCAATTGTGTATAATCTCCGCTGCCTCTGGTCAAAATCAATGGTGAACTTGAGTATGAGATCTCCAAGATCCTCGACTCAAAGGTAGATCATTGACAATGCAATTGCAAACTCCTATGCCTCGTCTGATGGTCCAGCTATGAAGGCACTGATAATGAAATGTCGTGGTTACTCACTACTGAACTTGGATATGCATCCGAGCTCATCCACGACTTCCATCTCCATTATCTGGACAAGCCCAGTCCTCACTTGACTTGATCACACAGTAAAGTGATTACAAATTACAAAACTATCTATGGAGGAGTGAGAAGCGGCGAACTACCTACTCTTTCATTACCTCCATGTCCTTCTCTGCTTTCTCCTCTTTCAACCCCTCTGCATCCTCTTCTCCGTTTCCTTCCGCTCCTTTCTCTTTTCCCTTTCCCTTCTCCTTCCTCTTCTCCTTCTTCTTCACTTCCTTTTCTGCCGCACTCAAACCTCCCAAGTCCCTCCTCACCTCCTCTACCTTCAACTCGTCTGCTCCCAACTTGTCCAAGTCCACATCTTCTCCATAGTACCACGCCACCTGGAGCTCCCACATCCACTTCAGAACGATAGTCTGGCTATGCAGAATCCTATTCTGTGTAACCAGTGCCTCTTGGATGCCCACTAGCACCCTGGTGACTTTGGTGAGCCCCTAGCACTCCACAAACCCATTCTCCTCTATCTTCTTGGAGCTGCTAGGTCCAGCCTCGCCCTCCTCCACTTGCACCCTCTTTCTCTTCTGCTCCAGCTTCTCCTTCCCAGGCCTCACACACTTTGCCTTTGCCTCTTGGCACTCCACACACAATGTGGCCTTCCCCAGGGCCAGCACACAATTAAGCTCTGGCTCAATGCACCGGTAGCAGTTCAGCAGTTCCACAGACACCCTCTTTTTGCCTTTTGAAGGCTCAGGTGCCAGCTGCTGCGCCCGCACCTCCTCTGCCTATCTCTATCAGCTCCATTGCTTCAAATGGCAGGCATTACTCACCCACTTCTTAACCCACCTTCTCGGCCTTGTGACACTCTACCTCCACCCTCTGTTGCTGTTACGATTTATCTCCTTTTCCATCGCCTCGTCCTTTTCCTCTTCTCCTCCCCCCACTTTGACAATTGGCGAGGTGACCGCCATTTCTCCTATTCCGCTTTTCTCTTGATCACCGGACCGATCTCTTTACCTTGATTCGTTTACTGTGTACAACTTCTTCTTCTTTTGACCTCAACTCTGTTCTCTCTCATGACGACTAATGTTGTTATGCTTTTTCCTTCCTATCCTTGTTCGCTTCCTATTAGGTGGACTACTAGCCACTTTCTTCACTCTCTTTTGGCTCTTCATACGATGACTCATCCACTTTACGATTTCTTCCGATCCAACTCAGACTTTCTCTTCATTGACATCTTCACATTCTGCAGTCCAACCTGTGTCCTCTTTTGATCTTCACATTCCGCAGCCTACCTGCTGACCTTTCCCTTTCACTTTCACTTTCTGGGAACTGTCTCTTTCTTCTTTTGTCTTTCCTGGTCTGTGCTCGTACTTCATTTAGTATAAGTACTCACCCATCCTCATAGGTATTCCTTAGTCTTGATCTGTGCAATACTAGTGTATCTTCAAGTCCCATTCTCGAGACTCTAAGTCTGAACCTTGTCCTTGTCTCAAGGAAACCCCTTGACCAACCCTAGTCCCTCATCGTCCTCGTCTCGTTCCAGGAAACCCCTGAATGATCCCTCGTCCTCCTTCGTTCCTCTACTGTCTCTTGAGCTGGTCTCTTCGTGAGAACCACTTGAGTCAGCAAGTCTTAGGAGCTTAGCCTATTGTGTACGCTACGCATAACAAAAGATCAAGACTAACTTTGGTCCCACCTTCCATGGTGTAGGACCCACCCGTTACCATCACAAGTCAATCATCCAGATTTGGACTCTATCGCGACAACCACGACACTGATAGCGACATTGAAATTGACGCCCCCGAAGAACAACCTCCCCACTGAAGCCACCATCATCACAGACCACCAGCCACATACCCTAGCATTACTCAGAGAACTGCTATACAGGTTCATCCCTCGACGCCACCGCCTATGACTCCACAGTTTGCCATCACCACCCCACCATAGCCTACCATCGCCATGTCCTCCCATGCCTCTGAACTCAAAGCGGCTCTCCCCGCTGACTTCTCTGGAGAACCTACCAATGCCTCCAGATAGATCAAGGCCATGAAGGCCTACTTCGCCCTCAACGGCTCGCTCTATGTAACCGACAATGACAAAATCATGACCACCCTTAACAAGATGTCTAAGGGAAGAGGCGTCTCTTTTGCCGAAATGTGGTACAACAAGATGGCCGATACCACCATCACCTCTGGAAAGACTTTCAAAGAGTTCGCCGACAACTTCGAATCCACATTTTACCCCTTTGACACCAAAGCCACCGCCCGTCTCGAGCTATCCAAGCTCATCCAGAAATCATCCCATCTTTCGAACGGAACCATCGACAATGGTTTCCAGCAGTACATCACTGATTTCCAAAACCTCTCGTGCAAGACTGGAATCACCGATGACATCACCCTCATCAACCAGTTTTCCCTAGGCCTCAACCAACGAATCACCACCATGGTCCTCTCCATGGCCACCATCCCCACCACCATCGCCAAATGGATTGACCAGGCTAAGGTCTTCCATGCACAGAAGATGCGCATCCTTGCCCTACGAGGGGGATGAACTCCTCCAACCTTTTCTCCTCGACCCACCAGAGACCCCAATGCCATGGACGTCGACACTATCTCCATCACCAAGCTAACCCCCACTGAACGTGCCAAATGCTTCAGAGAAAATCTATGCTTCTGCTGCCGCCTCCCTGGTCATAACGCTCTGAACTGTCGAAAGTTCCCTAGGACCCCTGCCGTCCCCAGACACCCACAGAACATCCGCTCCACTGAAACATCTTATTCCCCGTCCCCAACCCCTCGACCAACTTCATCCATCGTCGCCATCGCTAACACCAACCCGCTTAACGAGTACGTTAACTCGCTTAAAGTCTCCGGCAAGGGAGAAAAGGAAATCCTCTCCGTTCTCAAGATGTGCTATGAAGAACCAACTGAGGAAGCAACCCCCGTCATGCCCGAAAAGATCCAAGCCACTAAGGATTTTTAAGAAGGGAAGCCGCCTCAACATCTCCTTCCCCTACCATCGATAATGTACTTGTAGCACGAAACGACAATAGAACTATGCGTCTCCCTGTCCAGCTACATGGCCTGACCAAAACCGTCGATACCGATGCCCTCATTGACTCCAGAGCAACCAGAAACTTCCTTGACCCTTGACTCCTCCCCCTAGGAGACTTTAAGCTATCTCGTCTCTCAAACCCTCTCATTGCCTACAATGTAGATGGAACTACCAACACTAAGGGATCTATTCTCTGGAAAGCCACCATCAAAATCTCTGCTTCCGACTTCTCTGACACTGTTTCTTTTCTAATACTTCGTCTTTGAAACCCCCACATCATACTAGGTCTACCCTGGCTCCAGAAATGGAACCCCACCATCGACTGGAGAAACTTCACACTCGACTTTGACTCACTCCCCCACTTGACCAATGCCCTCTCCTATGGAACTCTACCCTTCCCCGACCCTGATCTTGACATTGCCTCCGCATTCTCTTCCCGGTACCCCCTTGGGGTCGAGAGGCCTCTTCGTGAGTGCCCTCCCTCAAAAGGATCTCGTGAAGAAAACATCACTAAGATCACCATCTCCACTGAAATTGCACAGACCGAGAAACCTAAAGAGATCCCTGTCCCCGAATTCTGTTCCGACTTTGCCGACGTCTTCACCGAATCCACCCACAACCAACTCCCCCCTCATCGCCCTTTTGATCACACTATTGACCTCAAGGATACCTTCATCCCAAAGATCGCCAAAGTCTACCCACTCAATCCTGCGGAAAAGGAGACCTGCCGAGCATTTATCGAAGAACATCTGAAAACTGGCCGCATCGTCCCTTCAAAATCACCACAAGCTGCACCCTTCTTCTTTGTCCCAAAGAAAAATGGAACCCTTCGCCCTTGTCAGGATTACCGATACCTCAACAGTCATACCATCCAAAATGCCTACCCCCTACCTCTTATCACTGAACTCATTGACGACATGAAGGATGCAAATTTCTTCACCAAGTTCGACATCTGATGGGGGTATAACAACATACGTATCAGGGAAGAAGACCAATGGAAAGCTGCCTTCATCACTCCTCTAGGACTTTTCAAACCCACGGTCATGTTCTTCAGCTTCTGCAATGCACCTGCCACATTCCAAGCCTTCATGAACCACATCTTCGCCGACATGATCCTAGAACAATGGTTAAAGATATACATGGACAATCTAGGCATTCATACTCACGGGACAATTGAACTCCACCACGAACGCACTCGTCGTGTCCTCCTCCACCTTCGTGAACATGGTCTCTCTCTTAAAATCTCCAAATGTTCCTTCGATACTCCTACCATGGAATATCTCGGCATGATCATTGGTCAAGGACTCATTCGTATGGACCCCAAGAAGCTCTCCGCTATTGCCAACTGGAAACCACCCACATCCGTCAAAGGAGTACACTCCTTCCTTGGCTTCGCCAACTTCTACCAGAAATTCATCCCCAACTACTCTGACGTCGTCACCCCCCTCACCTTCCTCACTCGAAAGAATGAACCCTGGACATGGTCCCCCCTACAACAAAAATCTTTTAACCATCTCAAAAAGATCTTCTGCTCTGCCCCCATCCTTGCCATCCCCGATGTCTCAAAGCCATTCTCTGTCATGACTGACGCCTCCCTTCTCGCCTCTGGAGCTGTCCTAATGTAACACGACCTTAATCATGATCTCCACCCCATAGCTTATTTCTCCAAGACGTTCTCCCCTGCAGAACAAAACTATGACAACTACAATCGCGAACTCCTTGCGGTCATCCTCGCTCTTGATGAATAGAAGCAGTATCTGTGTGGTACTACCCATCCCGTGACTATCATCACTGACTACAAAAATCTCTCCTATATCAAAGACCCCCACAAGCTCTCTTGACGACAAGCCCGTTGGTCACTATTCTTACAAGATTTTGACCTCATCTGGCGGGTCACCCCTGGCACTCGTATGGGCCCCGCCGATGCTCTTTCCCGCCACGATTCCGTAGACACCTCCTCTGACAACATTGATGCCTCTATCATCCCTGACCCTGTTGTCATCAACGCCCTCGATCTCACCCTCACCCATCATATTCAATCCTCTACTCCATCCGACCCCTTTGTTGTTAAAGCACTCACTGCCCTAGATGAGGGATCTCCCCTCTTCACTTGTGCCTCCCGGCTGACTGGCACTTCGACAATGGCCACCTCTATTTCAAGGGTCGCATGTATGTTCCACCCACCGCTCACTCTGCGCTACTCCATTCGATCCATTCCTCTCCTCTCTCGGGTCATATGGGAGTTTACCGGACTAAAATGGTCATTGAACGTGACTTTTGGTGGCCCGGTCTTGCTACTTTTGTCAAGCACTTCATAGATGGCTGTGCTGTCTGCCAGCAAAATAAGATCAACACCCACCCCACTGTTCCCCCACTCTCTCCTATTCCCTCCTCAACCACCCTGCCATTCAAACAGCTCTCCTGTGATCTCATCACCGACCTTTCCCCGTCTAGTGGCCATGATTCTATTTTGGTCGTGGTCGACCACGGCCTTACAAAGGGGGTAATTCTCCTTCCTTGCTCTAAGACCATCAATGCCACCAGAATCGCCTCCCTTTTCTTTGATCATGTTTTCAAACGTTTCAGCCTTCACGACTCCCTCATCTCTGACAGAGGTCCTCAGTTCGCCTCTGCATTCGCAAGGGAACTCGCTCGTCTTCTGAAATATGATGTTCGTTTATCCACCGCTTATCACCCTCAGTCCAACGGACAAACTGAACGAACCAATCAAGAGTTGGAAACCTATCTCTGCATCTTTTGTGCCAACAACCCCAACTCCTGGGCACAATCTCTATCTGCTGTGGAATTCCATTATAACTCCGCCCCGCACAGCTCCACGAAACGCTCCCCTTTTTCATTGTTGTATAGCTATGAACCCCATTTCTATCCCTCCCTTGGAAAGACCTTCCTTCCCGCTCTCGAACATCGACTCACCAATCTCGACGAAGCTCGCAGAGAAGCCCTCGCCGCTCATGAATCCACATGAAAGATTATGTCCACCCGAACCACTCACCGATTCTCTCCCTGGAAAGTAGGTGACAAAGTATGGCTCGAAGCGACCCATCTCCGTCTAAGATACCCATCAAAGAAACTCGTGCCCAAATGTCACAGCCCCTTTGAAATCACCCAGGTACTATCCCCACTTACGTACAAACTTCACCTCCCCTCTACCTGGAAAATACATGATGTCTTCCATCCCTCCCTCCTATCATCATTCCGCAGCACTGAACCTTATGGACCATCCTTCCCATCACTGCCTCCTGACATCATTGATGATGAGGAAGAATACGAAGTGGAGGCTATCCTTTCCCACAAAGGTCCCATCAACCGACGGAAGTACCTAACCGCATGGAAAGGGTACTCTGCCTCTGAGAACACTTGGGAACCCGAGTCTAATCTCTGTCACTCCGCCGCAATTCTCTCGCAATATAAATGACTTCACCATCTGTAGACCTTCCCCATCAATTCGCCCACTCTAATCGTCCCACTCCACGATGTCCATCCCTACGCTTCCTCCCACCGCAGCCCGCTATCACCCCGAGTACTTTGACGATGACTACCAAGCAGTCATCTTGTTTCTTCAGGACCCCACTCTCTCAAAGATTATGTCTTGTCTTATAGACTCCGACTCCCTCATCGCTGCGCTCCACATTGCTTTCCTTCAGAATTCTACTCTATTCCTCCACCTCCCGGTCATGGAACAAGCTATCAGAGAACAGGCATCTCTCCCTCACGTCCCTATGATCCTCCGACACACCTTGACCAATCAACGTGCTGTTCTCCTATGCACACTCAAGGAAGCAAGAATCAACGACGTCTTAATTTGTACCGAACATCACTTCCGTTCCCATCCACCCTCACCGCCTCCTCTACCTACTTGCCCCCACATCACTGTCCTGGCCCCGGCCCAAACCGCGTTAAACCCCATTATTCCCCTCCAAGTTCCCTGCCGTGTCCCAGTTTCTGCTGAACGTTCCACGATCACGATTCCTTCCCCCATCCATGTATCTCCCACATCTACCACCCTCGCTGAGTCTGATTCCAGTGAGACCGTAACCTACTACTCCCCCACCCCAGCCCCTACCTTCACTCGCGTCACTACCAACTGGCAGGGCCAGCCGATCCACCACTCCTCCATCCCCTCCGTGTTCCAATCCCCTACCTCAGACAACGAGGACGCCCTTGTCGAATCAATCGTCCATGGCCCACTTCGCACACCCCCTCCTGAACATCGGCTGTCTCCTAACACACTCCACGGCATCTCCCCCAGCATGGCGCAGCACGAACTCGCCTCTCATCATGATAATGTCATGTACTCCCATACCGCTTCTCCCTCCGAGAACCCCTCCCGAACTAGCTACTGGTACCCCGTCGACGAGGGACTTGCTGAAGAACTGCGCTCCCACCTTGACTTCAATGAGATCTTCGAAGAACCCTGTGTCATAGTTGATCCTAGGGATGCCGAACTTGCAGGGAACACAGTTCACAGTGGGTGGTCGGACAGTGACTGACAATCAAAGAGTATGGGTAAGCGAAGACCTGGAGGTCTTCGACGTGAACAGGGGGTAATGTTACGCTTTTTCCTTCCTATCCTTGTTCACTTCCTATTAGGTGGACTACTAGCCACTTTCTTCGCTCTCTTTTGGCTCTTTGTACGATGACTCATCCACTTTCTTCGCTCTCTTTTGGCTTTTCGTACGATGACTCATCCACTTTACGATTTCTTCCGATCCAACTCAGACTTTCTCTTCATTGACATCTTCACATTCTGCAGTCCAACCTGTGTCCTCTTTTGATCTTCACATTCCGCAGCCTACCTGCCGACCTTTCCCTTTCACTTTCACTTTCTGGGAACTGTCTCTTTCTTCTTTTGTCTTTCCTGGTCTGTGCTCGTACTTCATTTAGTATAAGTACTCGCCCGTCCTCGTAGGTATTCCTTAGTCTTGATCTGTGCAATACTAGCGTATCTTCAAGTCCCATTCTCGAGACTCTAAGTCTGAACCTTGTCCTTGTCTCAAGGAAACCCCTTGACCAACCCTAGTCCCTCATCGTCCTCGTCTCGTTCCAGGAAACCCCTGAACGATCCCTCGTCCTCCTTCGTTCCTCTACTGTCTCTTGAGCTGGTCTCTTCGTGAGAACCACTTGAGTCAGCAAGTCTTAGGAGCTTAGCCTATTGTGTATGCTACGCGTAACAAACGTAGCCCGTGTTCCATGACATTCTTCGGTATTCTTTTCCTTTCTTGTTCCTCTTTCCTTTCTCGATTCCTTGGTCCGTGCGCAGGGTATCACATGTATAAATACCTCACTTGCTCCACATGTACAGTAGTCTTGATCTGTGCAATACTAGCATACTCTCAAGTCCCATCCTCGCGACTCTAAGTCAAACTCTTAGTCCACGTCTCGCTCAAGGAAACCCCTTGACCGATCATCATCCTCGTCTCGCTCAAGGAAACCCCTTGACCGATCCTTCGTCCTCCTTCGTTCCTTCTGTCTCTTGAGTTGGTCTCTCTGTGAGTATCACTCGAGCCAGTAAGCCTTAGGAGTCAAGTCCATTGTGTACACTACACATAACAGTTGCTCTTCAGCCTTGCGCCACTCTGCTTCCTCTTGCACCTTCTTCTCCATCTCCTCACACGCCTTTCGCTCTGCCTCCTTCCACGCCTTTGCTCGCCTCCAGCACTCACTGAATTTGATGGTGCTGATGTCATCTTCATCGTTCTTGTCCTCAGCAAGCTGTTCTTCGGACCAGCCTATGATATTGCCAAGGGGGGTGGATATGGTAGTAGTTAGGAATTAAGGAGTGGAAGCTGACCTTGATGGACTTTATATGCAGTAGGACAATAAGTGACATTTCGGACTCCAATTTTCCACTCCACATTGTTTATACACTTAGGCCTTCAGGGGTTCAGGTCTAAGGGGGGAATACTGTCATATGCGCTAAGTTCAACTCTGATGCTCCAGACTTTCTCCTATGAACTCTGATGCGTTCTCTATCAGAACATGACCTGGAGTTACCAGACTTGTTTATCCATGTTCCTTTATGTTCTCTCACATTCTATTACTCATTTAGTTAGACTCATACTTAGACGTCATTCAGACATCACTCAGACATCGCTCATACCTGTGTTCCATGACAAGCACAGCTCTGGGCTATTTTCCTTCTGACCTCCATCTTACCAATTCCTTAGAAATCCTTCGTCATTCCATTTTACTCATTACTTTGGACTTTCATATATAAACCCTGTACTCCAAACCTTAGCACCTCAGTTCGAATATTAACTTAGTCTCAACTTCTCTTCTCATATCAACTCTGAACTTGAGCTTAGGCTCTCCTCTCTGATCTCTAACCCTTCATTCTAAATCTTGGGACATGAGACTTGACAAGGGCACACCACATAAGATGAAGCCAACATCTCTTCCATCGCTATAACTCTGGAGTTCTGCAGTTCACATAGGAGTTCGAACTGAACTTAACACCTACCTATCAGTTCACCCCAACTGGGGAAACAGATGCATAGTCAATAAAGCACCACATTGCTTACACAACTGTTTGTCAACATCGACAATACACTTTTGGTAGACTTTCATCATACCATACTTTTCCATGTTTTGTTTAGATCATTTGGAAATGTGCTACTCATCTCAGATTATTTTTTGTCATCCTACCACTACATTCCATTCTCACTTTCTCCCATCATTTTTCTTCTGGCTTACCTCACTTAACTCTAGTTTTTATTATTTTTCTTCCCCAAGCTTACTTCGCTTGCTTGTCTTGGATTATTTTTTTGCTGCCATTGCGCTAGTTTCCTTTCTCACTTTCTGCCATCACTTTTCTTTCTCACTCAACTTTAGTTTTATTATTTTTCTTCCCCAAGCTCGCTTCGCTTGCTTGTCTTGGATTATTTTTTCACTGTCATCACGCCATCTTCCTTTCTTACTTTCTCCTGTCACTTTTCTTCCTCACTTAACTCTAGCTTTTATTCTTTTTCTTTCCCAAGCTTGCTTCCCTCTCTTGTCTTGAATTATTTTTTTGCTCTCACCACATCATTTTCCTTTCTCACTCTCTCCCATCACTTTTCTCCTGGCTTACCTCTCTCAACTCTAGCTTTTATTATTTTTCTTCCCCAAACTCCTTTTATTCCCTTGTATTGCATTATTTTTTTTCACTACCACCACACCACTTTCCTTTCTCACTTTCTTCCATCACTTTTCTCTTCCCTTCCCTTACTAAATCTACCCTAGCTTCTATTGTTTTTCTTCCCCAAGCTCGTTTCCCTTCCTCCTCTTAGATATTTTTTTTTTTCACTGCTATCATATCACTCTTTCTTTTCTTACCTTCCCTCATCACTTTTCCCCTGACTTCCCTCACTCAACCCAAGCTTCTATCATTTTTCTTCCTCAACCTCACTATTTTTTTTTTTTACTTTCCCTCACACTGTTTTTTTTTCTTACTTTCTTCCATCTCTAGCTTCTCCCACTCCCCGCTCTTCTTTCTACCTTCTACTATTTTTCTTCCTCTTACTTCCCCCTCATTTTTTTTTTTTCATAGCTCTTGCACCACTTTCCATTCTCACTCTCTTCCATCATTTTTCTACTAGCCTCACCTTCCATTCTTCTTC
>JBBPNZ010000834.1:0-13478 GCA_038091195.1 Phylloporus rhodoxanthus
CAGGATGCCTCGCGGGAACGTGGTCATTTTTCATTGGATGGCCGTTCGCACGTCATGCGCGATGTGGGGATGGGTCCGAGGAGTGGGCGATGGCGAGACCGTTTTCCCACAGTGAAGGGGGCGATGGCGAGAAGGACACTCGAACGTCTACTCGGTCGCGTCCAACGGACGTTGGGCTGCTTCATATGACGCGTGGTCGCGGTCCGAGGAATGCGACTGCGCAGATACGCAGGTCGGACGCGGACGTTTTTCATTTGTGCCTTGGTGCCATGATAGTCGTTGTTCGCGTCGTTACCGCGGGGAGGGATCGCGACGGCCCCGAACGTGGATGTTGGAAGCGGTTGATGAGGATGCATGGCGTCAGTTGAGCTCGGAACTCGGGGGAGATTAGGTAAATTGGTTGCAAGTTCCACGTACATGTGGGGTTTGGAATCTGCATCGTGGTTGTGGTAGGTTCGACGGGGACACTGGTAACGGACTCGGGTTCAAGTGAGTCGCCATCATTCGTTTCAAGTTCAGCACATCGGTGGCTGTGTATCTTACTCACTGGCTCAGGCACTTTCGAGTACTAGTCTGGTGACCAGACCGTCTATCGACGGTTTGCCCCTCCCGCGACCAACCTCATAGACGGTCTGGTAATAAATTTCGTTCGGGTCAATTGGGGAGCGCGGATTCTCACAAGTTCTGACTCAGGCACTTTTCAAGCGTGAAGAAGTGACCACAAGCCTCATAGACCGGGTGGTTACCAGACTATGAAGCAGGTCAATCAATACAAGCCACTGATGCAGACTCTGTCAGTGACGATCCCAGCTCTTGAGCGTGGGCTCTAGGTTCGTCCAAATAGATTGCTGATCGCCAGAAATGTATACGGCGCAGCCAGGAACTGTTGGACACTGCAGCACCGCCTGGCGTCGATACTAGCGCGTCAAACCGGCACGAGCGTCGCGAATATGTGCGAGTGTGCTCTATTTCTTTGAGGTACAACTGAATCAAGCGCGCTGCAGCATCCTACATGGGCATCACGCCTGCTTCCGCCTACTAGGTATGTCGTATCTCCTGCAGGTGGGTCGACATGCCGTGTCGGGGTCACGTCGTTTCGGAGGGCCGAGGGCGGTCAAGTCGACGTTATTTTCGCAGAGGCGCCATCCATCCTAGAAACACGTGTCTGAGGCGGGAACTTCATGGTAGAACCTTTTCCCGCCCACCGCGTACCGCCATACACGCGCACGAACGGGTTCGATCCACCTCTTTCCTCTACTGGTGCATCCACGCTCGTGTAATACGCGCACCCTGGAGGATCGGGCCGCAAACGGTAATCCTGCATTCCTTGAATTCTGATAAATCAAGGCGCAGATGGCTATTGGCAAAATACCTAGTCAAGACTCGATTCAGCAAAGCCAACAGCGAGTACAATATTGGTATACTCATAATGCATACTGAGGTTGGGACACGCAAAAAACTAACATACGTCGGGAATAAAAGCAGGCGAAGTGAGCTACAAGTGGGGAATGTAATTGGTCCATGGAATGGTCTCGTGCGCAGAAGCTGGTAGAGAGCGAAGACTCGCCAGCATGGCGGCAACCAAATATACTCGGGTTATGGTAGTGATCAAAGTAGTTAATGCTACGGTCAAATCTAGTATCCGGTCTGGTATCCAGTCTAGGACACTGCTAAACAACAGTCCGAGAAAGAAAGACAGCATTGGTAATCCAGCCAAAGCAAGTGATAACGCGCGCCAGAGAGTCTTCTCGATTTCGGTTGGGAATTCATAATTCCAAGCTATTATGTGCAACGCGCCAAATAGTAACCAAACAATGAAAAGTAGCCAACCAGAGGAGCTGGATTCGGAGGCCTTAGGGCGCATATATAAGAGGTCAAACCAGTCCCTCTGTGTTTCGATCGAAATATCCTATCAATGTACGTCAATACAGGGGTTGGAATAATATTAATTGGTACCCACTTGGAATATTCCTTTCGAGCTATTCCCTCCCTCTGAGAAGTTCTTGGAATCGTTGAACTCGCGAGCGTAGAAAATATGAGGACGTCGAGGGCAGTATGGCTTTTCCCACCAGAAGAAGAGCAGCAGGAATGTCAACAAAGCGATGCAAACAGTGTCCAGCTCAACTAGGGTTACAGAAAGGTGATTGACAAGCCGAACAACGAGTTGGGTAGCAAACCAAAAGAGTTGAAAAATGAGGATCGCTTTTGCCAAACCATCAGAGGCACTCTTGTCCATGATGTCGTCCTTTGTGATGGCTGGATTTAATATATCCTTCGCATCCAGAAGCGACAGAAGTTTCTCATCGTCAATTACCTTGATGCCTGTATTGTCATGGAGAGCAAAACCACCCATGACCACAAAGTAGCTATGGGTCATGGTCCACCACCTGTAGCCATGGTCTAATAACAGGTGATTATACCAGACAACCCAGTTGATAGCGAACGCACCATGGAAGTTCTTCGTGATCTCCTTAGCTACGCACCATTTATCACACGCAAGCATAGCCAACCACTCTGGAAGGAAGAAGGCGAAAAGCATCAACGACACCCGGTACAGGAAAACATGGATCCATTTGTGGTGAGGGAGAGGGAGAGCGGGATGGACTGCGTGCCAGACACAGATCAATAGAGTGAGGCCACAGCTAGCCAATATGCTCCAAACGCTACGATGGCTGCAGGATATGGCGTCACAAGAGGGACACCCAGTAATATTGGTTGTGTTCGTCGCGGTGGCTCGGGCAAGACCCACAAAAATTAACAAGGTAGGAAGCATGTCGAAAGGAAGGAAATTGAGTATATCGCAAGTAGGCGCTGCTGACTCCAACCCGATCTGCCAATGCTGTAGAACGAGATGGGCGCTACGCTGCTATCCCGATAAGAGAATTATTCTCATGTCCCAAGATTTGATAGGAACTACCGCGATGACTGTGACGTTGCGGTTTGGATTGTAGTTGTGGCCAACTCGAGTAAGGAAAAAATTGAAGTGCACGACCTCCAAGTTACGTTGTCCTAGTCTGGTGACCAGCCCGCTATGAGGTTGCCATGTTAGAGGCAAACCGTCGCGTCTATCGACGGTTTGCCCCCCGCAACCTCAAACCTCAAGGCCGATAAGTACATAGACGGTCTGGTCACCAGACTAAGGCTAACGTTGTCCAGCAGTTTACGGGGCACAGCCACAAGCGCGGAAGAGAATTCTCACGCACTCTCCCAAGTTAAACGTTCTTTTCACCGTCATGGAGGAGGGGAATGGCAGCGGACGGTCAATCGACATCGAACTAGGAGGACAAGAAGTCATCACAATCGACCTAGACAACCTCGACCCCAACCCGGATGACGTCCTCGATCTCCTCAAGGAAGGCCAATGCAGGGTGTCTGTGTGGGCGAAGCTAGCCGGCGAGTATTGGCGAAGAGGATATCTTGCCGCTGCAGAGCGGATCGCACATTCTGCCATTGAATGTACGTGGTTAGATTGTCTCTGCGCTCTCACAATGCTTACGGTACCCGCGTAGCTTTGGCTGCAAATGGCTCGACGGCCCAGTCACCTCCAATATACGCGTTGCTTGCCAATATCCAGTTTGCGCATGCGAGGAAAGCACCAAAGGTGTCTCTGCCAGATGCCCGTATGCAGTCGTTATTCAGTCGCGTTATGGTTTTCATAACGGTTATTCAGGAGAAGATAAACATACCGGCGTACGCGTAAAGGAGGAATATTATCGAACTGCGACCCAATTTCTCAATGCCGGAGAGAGGGCTGCAGCGGAAGGTGGAGAGGGTGTTGGTGGAACTCGAGGATTTTTGACCCGAGGTATGTCATCCTCGCCTCCACAGCCCTTGAACTTAGCACGCTGCAGGGATCCAGCAATTGGCTACTCGATCTATGGATGACGCCATGCGCTCTTTTGAAGGTGTCCTTGCAGACAAACCAACCAACATCGTGGCGCTCCTAGGAAAAGTCTGCTTTTCAGCTTAATTAGTGTCGTTGACACTGACATATCCGTGCATCACAGGCCCGCATTTTATATGCAAGACGAAACTACCCTCAAGCTCTCAAGTTATTTCAGCAAGTTCTCCAACTAAACCCATCATGTGTTCCAGATCCTCGCATTGGTATCGGTCTTTGCCTCTGGGCGATGGATCACAAGGCAAAAGCAAAGGCCGCTTGGCAAAGAAGTTTGGAAGTGGTACGTAGCTTCCCGTTCCATATTCTTCTATTCCTTACCTGACGATCAGAATCCGTCCGAGTGGGCCGCGCAACTTTTGTTGGGTTTGGAGTCCATCAATGCGAGTAAGGCGGGGAACCAAACCGAACAAGAACGTGCCCAGGCCTTTTTGATTGGTAACAAATACATTGAGAAAGCCTTTAACGCAAACCAAAAGAGTGCTGCGGCTGCGAATGCATTGTGCGAGCTATTTCTTCGTAAAAACGATTTCAAACGGGCGAGTCCGCGTTTTTGGCACATGCCCAGTTCAACTCTTCTGACACACTTCCAGGCACTGAAATTGGCGGAGCGAACAATACAATTTGCCGACACACTCACACTTTTGACCGATGGCAACTTGAGGGCCGCTCGGGCACTACACGCCGAAGGGTTAATAAAGGAGGCGACGAAATACTATACGTTCGCGACGGAGGGACAGCCGAAACACGTACTCGGTGCCATTGGTATGGCACAGATGCAGATGCTGAATGGTGAGCTCTACATTGTATGAATCAGTCGGACAACTGTCAACTCATGGTTTATTAGATGAAGTTGCTGCAGCAATCCACACTCTTGACACATTGATACAACCTCCAAACCCACAACGATCAATCGAAGCCACTGTCATACTTGCCTCACTTCGTGCGCACCCCCGGCCAGGTGTCTCAAGCGCGGACGTTGCGCAGGAGAAGCTCAAAGCACGTGAACTGTTCGACCGAGTTACGAAAGCCATCGAGCAGGACGATACCCGTGCAAATGGACTTGCAAACACTTCGGGTCGAACAGCAAGCGTGCTGAACGATGACATGGACATGCACGTTGAAATTGCACGTCTGTGGCAGGAAGAAAACATTGAACGGACCACCAAAGCTCTCCGCGATGCTGCCCGAGTTAGCGCAGTGAGCGGTCAGACTGATCCTCGACTACTGAACAATCTTGGCGCTCTACAACACATGGACGGCAACTTGGTCGAAGCACGGATAATGTATGAAGACGCATTGACAAAGGCTGCGACTCTCACCGCTGAGGATGGCGAAGCTATGTCAACTTCTATATTGTACAATCTCGCCAGAGTATACGAGGATAGCGAGGAGCACGCGATGGCCAAGGAGGCTTACGACAAGCTTCTTTCCCGTCACCCAGAATATGTCGATGGTCTGTCTTTATATCTGACCTCGTCGACAAATTTCCGCTAATAGTCTAACCAGCCAAGATCCGACAAGCACAGATGCTTGTGAGTCTTGGCCAGCCGCTCGATGCTCACGAACTGCTCAAGCAGGCTTTGGTCACCCAAAACACCAATCTCAACCTCCGAGCATTCTATACTTCATTCCTTCTTCAACACAACGTTAAGGGAGCAAAGGACTTTGTGTTCGCAACACTCAAAGACCATGAGAGACATGATGTCTACTCTCTGTGCGCTGCTGGGTGGATCCTGTACTCACAGAGTCGAGATAGTCGAGACCCCAAGATGGTGGATGAGCGAAAACGCAACTTTCAACGTGCGGTTGAGGCGTACCACAAGGCCCTCCAGTTGGACCCCCTCTGTGCGGTGGCCGCGCAGGGTCTGGCAATTGCGGTTGCGGAAGACGCGTTGGGAACGCTGAGCGGTCTACCTCCTGTATCGGCTGCAGACGATGCACAACGGCGGTTGAAGAATTCGCGAGAGGCATTGGACGTGTTTGCAAAGATTCGGGAGACGCTCAATGATGGGAGCGTCTTTGTGAACATGGGTCACTGTTACTACGCACGGGACGAGTTCGATCGTGCGATTGAAAGCGTGCGTGATGATCGCTTTGGTTCGACATCGAGCCTATTAACCGTGCTGGCAGTACGAAACAGCCTCCGTCAAGTTTTACAACGGCCAAAACGTGCCAGTGCTGATGTGTCTATGTCGTTCTTGGTATGCCAAGGCCACGAAGGAACAAACGTCGGTGGCTATGAACACTGCTTTGAAATACGCCCAAACGGTGAAGCACCTTCAACCAAGCGACAAGGCGATCGAGTACAACATCGCGATGATCCAGCAAAAAATGGCGGAGCTTATGTTTGGACTTGGACCTGCCAAGCGGACGCTCAAAGACCTTGAATGGGCGATCGCGCAGGCCAACCATGCCCAACGGTGCGTTTTCTCTGGCTTTCAAAGTTTCACCGCTGACGAGGAATTTGATCGTGCAGCATTTTTGGCTCGTTGGCGGCAGACACTTCGCCGTTCCTACCGTACAGCATCGAGGTGGCGGACCAGCGACGAAAATACGGTGAGAGTATGCTTCGTCGGGCAGAGGAGCATCTCACTGCACAGAGAGAGTTTGAGGCAGAGGCTCAGGCGAAGCTGGATGCTGCACGGCAGAAGCGGCAGGAGGAGAGGGAGCGGCAAGAGGCGCTCGAGGTTTGTCATTCCCTTTTCATTGTTGTACCAAACGTCACGTTCTCATTTTTCTTATTGCACTGCAGAAGGTAAAGATGGAGGAGTTGCGCGTACAGGCTGAGAAGTTGGCAGAAGAGCGGCGGATTGCGCGAGAGCAGGCGCTCGAGTGGACACGAGAGGTTCAAATGGAGAGCGACGAGGAACGAGAACGGAAATTGAAGCGATCGAACAAGAAGGTCAAGGTTGAAGCCGAGAGCGGGGAGGAGGGTTTGGCGACGCCGTCCGAGCCCAAGAAGAAGCGGAAAGGAAAGCTGAAGCGAACAGGTGACCAGGGAGGCGAAGAGAACGAGCAGCTATTTAGCGATGAGGAGGTGGAGAACAAGCCGGCAAAAAAGGTGCGTGGCGTTTAGGCATAGAATGGGTTACCACTAATGACCTTGGACAGCGGGGCCCGAAGAAGCGGGTCGTTCGTGATGACGAAGATCAAGAGACGACAGGTGGACCGCGGAAGAAACAATTGTGCGTTTCTGCGACCGGGCTATGCTTTTGACTGATTCCCTTTCTAGCAAAAGTAAAGAATACATCTCTGACACGGACGATGAGGAAGTGTCGTAGCTGGTGGTCCGCAGGGCTCGTTGGTGCACGCGCCTGCTCGAGTCTCTCTCGTCGTTTCAACTTGGATGTTTGCTCTCGTACCTTGTCATACATGAGCTGCCCATTGTACAATACCTCTGTCACCATAATTTTGTACCCCATACCTCAATTCATTGAACATTACGTATTACGAGTCCTCCTTTACGAGGCACCAGAGCCTGCATTTAAACCCACAGCAAGTTGGATGCGATACCTCCCAGAGTTATTCTTGGGAATGGGCTTCCAACATGATGTATTCGCAGTTTTGAGCACATGCTGTACGAGGCGGAAGCACAGCGATTCCATACACTGCTGGAGGGAGGTATGAGTCCAGAGCAAGCGGATCTCATCATGTGGACATCCTCGTCTGCTGTAACGAAAGGACAGTTTGCACTGCTTGTGATAGTAAGTTGTTAACGTGTCGCCGTGATCCGATAGTCAGTACATTACAAGGAATACTTGTTTTAACGTGCAACGTACGGGTGGCGTTTTGGGCAGTGTCGATCTTGGTGTCGATGCATGGCTTCACGAGTCGGTGCCACATCATACGTTTCAAGTAGGGTGACCCTGCCTGACCTGTGCCCGGTCCTTGCCGCGTGTAAACTCGAGGAGAGGGTGATTAGTATTCTTTCGCTATAAAAGTGAACTGAAAGAAGTGTTCAGATCAGCGCTTGATGAGGTGGCCGGACGAGTTACCATAAAAGGAACAAGCCGAGGAAGAAAAGAGGCAGGATGACCGAGGGTATCATCATGTCTGGTTCAGACGAGTTCGCATTCGTGCCCGACGATGTCCTCCACGCAATGCCGCCCCGCCCGCTCCGGCGGTACCCGGACGTCCACCTCGCCAACGCTGCGATGGACTCGAACCCCGATATCACGCCCTGGTCTGGGTCTGAGCCGGTGCGTGTCACGTCGTCGTCGTCTGGCTCTTACCCACGCTTTATCAGCCAAGGCGGGCATTCCTCCCCTTTCGCTCTTTCGCCCGCACCAGCGACGTCGGCGACCGCCCAATGGCCCGCCCCTCCTCCGCCTCCCTCCGCTCCAGGCCCAGTGACACCCACTCAGTCACAAGCGACACCTACGCACCCTCAGACGTGTCTATCAGCAAGGGAAAGGGCTCACTTGGTTTCTTCGGCGGCATGATGTCCAGAAAGCGTTCCCGCCTAAAGCTCGCCTCCACCGACTCCATCAGCGACAGCTCGTCCGCTCTCGCTACTTTGACACCGAGTGCCTCCCAACTCTCCATCTCCACCTACTCTCTACATCGCGACGACACCCCCCCGCCCCCACCAAAGAAGGAAAAGGACGGAGCCCGCAAGGCATCCCGCTTCAATAAGCTCCAGCCCCTCCTCGCTAACAATGAACCCATCCTCACAATCGACACCGATTTCTCACATATGGAGGACATCATCAACGCGAGCGCCATTTCTGGCACAATCCGTGGTCGCCCTAGTGCATCCTCTGGCTTCGACCCAAGCATTTTTTCCACCGGTATCTCTCCGCCCTCCCCACCCTCTTCCATCTTTACCAATCCTTTCAACCCTCCATCCGTTTCCTCAAAGCCTAGACACAGACATGACCACAAAATTTCCCCAAAGACCATCACCGAACCATATGATCCCGTTATTGACGGAGAACACTTGCCCGTCGAATGGTGGACCGCTCCAGAGAGCTGGGCCATAGAAAAAGAGGGAACAGATGGTGCAAGTTCTGGTTCAGATGAAAGCGTCGTACCCAGCGGCTCACGAATAACCGAGGGCGCCATTGTTAGCACCGATATCACTGCTAAAAAACGCACTCGCAGAAAAATACACCATGCCGACAAACGAACATCCTCAGCCACCTCCGGCAAGTTCGTCCTCGTCCGCATATATCGTGCAAACGGCTCGTATCATGTCGCACAAATCCCTCCTCTTGCAACCGTCGCAGATCTCACGCCCTCCCTCGACGCAAAGTTGCGTGATTACGAACGAGAGACCCACAAGCTATATCTCAAGGAACGAGGAAGAGGTATGTACTTGCTTCCATCACCTTGCCACAACTATATCCGCTTCTTCAGAACGAATATTGGCAACTACAGAGCGTCCCGCACAAATCACCCGTCGACGTTTAGAGCAAGCAGGCTATGATCAACTCGACAGTCTTGATTACCTTGCTGCTGAGGACATGACTTTTCTACTCAAATTTGTCTACAAAAGCCAGTTGCTTGCCCCCCCAGCGGTATGTCCCATCTTTGCGATCCTCCGTGCATGTGACTAACTTCTTTCAGGCGGATGATTTGAATACGGACCACAACTTTGAATGCGTAGATCTCACCGGTTGCGGCCTCCCCACCATACCCATCGTCTTTCATCGAAACGCGGCATCAATCGTATACCTCAATCTTTCCCGAAATCCCATGGTGGAGATACCTCTCGACTTCATTCAGTCATGTACCACCCTTCGTGAGCTCCGCTTGTCTAATATGGCGATGAAGAAAGTACCACAAAGCGTTCGACATTCAGCAAGCTTGCGTCGACTTGATCTCTCATGTAACCGCCTAATTGACCTTGACGACGCCGGACTCGACCGCATACCTGACTTGAACATCCTCAAGCTACAAAACAACCGGATGGGACAACTTCCCTGGTATTTCCCTCGGTTAAAGATGCTCAAGGCTCTCAACATTTCCAATAACAAATTCAGTCATTTCCCTTCCATCATATGCGAGATGTCCTCCCTAATGGACCTTGATATATCGTTCAATATGATCACCGAGCTCCCAGAAACCATTGGCCGGTTGACTGCGCTAGAACTGCTTGTTTTCGTTGGGAATCAGGTGTCCAAACTCCCTGGACAGTGCAGCCAGCTTGTCAATCTCCGAACCCTCGATTGTCGACGAAATAGTATTGTTGACCTTTCCGTCGTGCATACACTCCCCCAACTCAAGATAGTGCTAGCAGACCACAACATTATGCACGCCCTCGACCTCTCTCACCTCTCACATAGCACGACTACTCTCGATGTATCGTTTAACGACATTACGCTCCTCAAACTCGTCCCGTTTGCGCAAACTCCTTTCGCCCTCACCTCTCTTGACATCTCTCACGCCAAACTATCTTCCCTCGACGATTCAGCGTTGTCGCATTTTTCTGCACTTCAGAACCTCAAACTGGACCACAACCTATTCCGGACGCTGCCCGACTCCCTCGGGGAGCTTAGTCATCTTGTTACCCTGTCCTGCTCTGACAACCATCTAGACGCACTTCCCGAAACCATCGGCTCCCTGCGACGACTTGAAACTCTTGACGCACATAACAATAGTCTCAGAACACTGCCAGCGTCTCTTTGGGACTGCTCGTCACTGACCTTGATCAACGTCACCTCCAACCTGATCGATACGTGGCACGATCCACCCGATCCGTCGCTCGTCCTTTCCTCTACCTCTGGTATATCCCTCAATGGGCCATCTACTCCGTCAGGGCTACGGCCGCATCTCCAGGTTGCGCGAAAAGTGTCGAGTGCAACGATACATAGACCATCTGGGCGACCTTCCCCTCCACTCACCTATTCGCTCGAGAAGTTGTACGTGGGGGAGAACCGACTCACAGATGATTGCGTCGCACCGTTTATGATCCTAAAAGAACTCCACGTCCTTAACCTTTCTTTCAACGATATACAAGAGCTCCCTTCGTCTTTTCTCCGCAATCTGACGAAACTGGAGGAACTTTACTTGAGCGGTAATCAGCTGACCAGTATACCGACCGAGGATCTGCCAAGGTTGACGCGGCTGAGCGTCTTGTTCCTCAATGGGAACAAGCTACAGACACTACCCCAGGAGCTGGGTAAAGTGCAGAGCTTGACGGTGATTGACGCGGGGAGCAACATGTTGCGATATAATATCAACAATTGGCAATTTGATTGGAATTGGTAAATAACCTCTTGCACAAGTAACCACGACTGACGCTATCGCCCGACAGGAACTTCAATCCAAATCTAAAGTATCTTAATCTCTCGGGAAACAAGAGGCTCGAGATCAAACCTGATCCCGATTCGAGACACCTCTCGGATACGGCGGAAAGAGGTTGTGGCCGAATTCTCGCTGACTTTTCCGAGTCGTTGCGCGTGCTTGGCCTCATGGATGTCACCACGGCCTTTTTGTCCAATATTCCTGAGGAAACCGAAGACCGACGTGTCCGAACCTCGTTATCTGAAGTGAACAGGATGTCGTACGGGATCGCGGACACCCTCGCGAGCACAGGCTTCCTGAGCATGTTTGATCTCGTGCAGCCCGAGTTTCGGGGACACAAGGACGAGGCCGTGTTTGCCATGTTTGGTCGGTCGGTGGCCCCACAGAGCAACAACCATCTGTCCAAGTATCTTCACGACCACTTTCTGTCGCAGTTCACCGTGCACCTGAACCAGATTGATGAGTCCAAGAACGAGACGGTGCTCGATGCGCTACGTCGGACGTTTCTGAGGCTCAACAAGCAGCTGCATGACACCCTCTACGCTTCGAATTCGTCTCACCGAAAGATGTCCCAGGTGAGCGCGTCGACGGCGGGCACGGCCTCGCTCGAGAGCTCGTTCCAGGCCGGGGCCTCTGGGGTCGTCATCTACTTTGTGGGCAAGACCATGTACGTGGCGAATGCGGGTGACGCGCTCGCCGTGATCTCGATACAAGGCTCCGCCGAGCTGTTTTCGCGGAAACATGACCCGTTTGACCGGCGCGAGACGGAGCGCATTCGTGCAGCCGAAGGGTGGATCTCACCCAAGGGCCTCGTGCACGAGGAAATCGACACGTCGCGTTCGTTTGGCTATTTCTACCATTTTCCAATGGTGAATGCGCGGCCTTTCGTCGAGGGACGGCAGTTGACGGAGCAGGATGAGTTTGTGATTATCGGGAATCGGGGGCTTTGGGATTATATTTCGTATCAGACGGCGGTGGATATCGCGCGGTCAGAAATTGCTGATCCGATGATTGCGGCGCAAAAGTTGCGCGACTTTGCGATCAGCTATGGGTCGGACGGGAGCACGATGATCATGGTTATCTGCGTTGCGGATTTGTTCCGCCCCAAGAAGCAGCCGACGACGGACTGGTCGAGGGACGTGGAGGCGTACGCCATGACGTTGAAAAAGCGAGGCGGCAAGAAGACGGATATCCAGGACCGCACCATCGCTCGGTTGGACTATGAAGTGCCGCCTCCGGTCGGTCATCTGTGTCTCGTGTTCACTGACATTCGGAATTCGACGCAGCTATGGGAGACCAATGCGGGCATGCCGACCGCGATGCGTTTGCACAACAATCTGTTGCGTCGACATCTGCGGATATGCGGTGGGTACGTCGTCAAGACGGAAGGCGATGCGTTCATGTGTTCGTTCCCGACCACGCTGGCTGCGCTATGGTGGTCGTTGACGGTGCAGGTTCAGCTGATGCACGAGCTGTGGCCGTTGGAGATTTTGGAGTGTGAGGAGGGCAAGGAGGTGTGGGACTCGAATGGCAACCTGATCGCGCGGGGACTGTCGGTGCGTATGGGGATCCACTGCGGCACGCCTGTATGCGAGCCGGACCCGATCACGAACCGGATGGACTACTTTGGGCCGATGGTCATTCGCGCTGCGCGCATCAGCGGGAACGCTGCTGGGGGACAGATCATGTGCAGCGCCGACGTCGTTCGGGAGATCAATGCGCGTGTCACTGAAACTGGCCCCGACACAGAGTACTCAGAATTCCAGCCTCTGCATGCGATCGACGCGATTCGGCGGATGAACATCAAGGTGATCCCAGTGGGCGAGACCAAGCTCAAGGGTCTCGAAATCCCCGAGATGGTGTCGCGGATCTACCCGGAGTCTGTCGCGGGTCGCCAGGATATGGATCTGACAGGCGGGTCGGCGAGCGCGTCGGCGCTGCCGTGCGGCAAGGTGCAGGTATGTATCGGGCAGATGCGCGAGCTGGCGATGCTGTGTCTGCGGTTCGAAGCACTTGCGAGCGGTCGGGTCTTTCGGCCCTTTCCGAAACGCAAGGAGAGCGTGGCGTCGCAGTCGTTGCAGCCGCCTCCACCGGACGAGCGGGCGCTGGAGCCCCGTTACATGTACGGAGACCCGGCGCAGCTGTTGCCGCCGTTGCCGGGCAAGATGGGCGAGCTGGAGATAATGATGGTATTGGATTCGTTGTTGACGCGGCTCGAGAATGCGGCGTCGGCGATGAGGATGAGGATGATGGTGGAGCGGATAGAGGCGATGCAGTTGCGGGGCAAGGGAGACGAGCGGACGTTGAGCTTGATTTCATCGATGCTGCT
>JBBPNZ010000835.1:0-13467 GCA_038091195.1 Phylloporus rhodoxanthus
GAATACGATCGCAGGGATGTGAAATACCATGTTATCGAAGCGTTTTTTCGACCTGTTTGTGACTATCGGTGCGTGTCAATTGGCGGCGAACGAAACGCGGGGAATGTGCGACGGACCAGTTTCAAAGGTGCCCAAAAAATTCAAGACGACTAACTCGACATATGAGTGCGCATGCATGCGTATCGGACTGGGGAGAGAGCGTACATGCGATGGCGCCGACAGCCCATGGGTTATTGGTCTCGAAAATCCGTTGCAAGACCAAACCCATAAGAGCGAGCTGCACGATGCAGCGGATTGCCGAGGTGACGAGCGACCGACCGACGCCGAGGTGGAGGGTTGTGGATAAGAGGGCATTGAAAAGGATAAAGACGAGACTGAGCCCGACGTTGGTCCAGGTCAGATTGGTTGACTGTTTCGGTATCGTATCCATGATGAAGTGCGTGGCAATCAATTACCTTGCTTGCAAGGTCTCTCGCCGTGTCGTAATTCGACCCCTGTCCGACTGGGACATCAGCACCAAACAATGTGAAAAAGGAAAGAGGACACGTGGGCCTTTCCCTTTTAAAAAAGGGGGGGACCACATGGGAATCATAACGGAATAGTGTTTCAGAGTGCAACTATTTAGCGCCAATGTGGTGGGAGGGTCTATGGAGTTTGTGAGACTGTCTCCGAGTTCAAAATGCGACGCATGGAGGTGTTCAATGGGTGTGAGGCGGGTGTTTGTAAGCGTTGCGTCGTACAACATAGGGGCCAGTTCTTTCTTTCTGCTCATCATGTCGGTGAGCGACTGCGTCTTCTTCTTGTCTGGAACTGCGTATGCGAGGAGTTGGATCAAGCGATTGGTGGAAGGGCACATCACCATCGAAACAAGCGAGGCGATGTTTGATCCAGAGAGCGGAACTCTCCATCCCCCTGGGTCATTTTTTACGCTGGAAAGCGACCGGTTTCATCTAAAGGAGTTTCCTGTTATCCGAAAAGGGATACAAGTCATGATCCGCATCATCCATGAGGGGATTGAAGCTGCTGATGCTGTAACACGCAGGAAGCTCATGGTAGCGGTTATATGCAAGGACGGTTTGGGAACGCGATGCCCGATTGAAGAGGACGATGTAACAGCTGCGGTTCAGTTTATTGTCAGGTAAGTGAAGTTTCTATCCGGTTGATAATTTTCTCAATATTGGAAGATGGCTGTCCTCTCGGCCTTTTGTCACACAGTTGTATGGGAGATGTTGATTCGCTAACACGTTGATACGGACAAAAGTGATGTACAAGTACTTTGAATGATGCGAAATGAAATAAACTTGTTGTGCCGTAACCGAAAACACGCCGACTGCCAACTGAGATCATGACGCATGATTATTCACCCATTGCTTCTTTCGTTGCTTTCCACCACACCGCAGTTTCATGGTCAAGCACTCGTAAACGGTCATCTTCAAGAAGTAGTTGCTCACTATGGCCCTTCTTAAACCACTTGCTGTCGAAGTCGCGTAAAAGACGAATGTTGTCACGTCCTCGGCTGCGTGACAACGCAACATACAGGTTGAACAAGCTTAATGCTCCCGTGGGTGGGGTCGAGATATCAATGATGACGGATGAGAGAGTTTGGCCTTGTGCCCGGTAATCTGTACAAGCGTATGCGGCCGCGATAGGGAGCTGGAATTCGTGAACAGTCCGCGACAGAGTGGCGCCATCATCGTCTTTGAATTCGACGCGGAAAGAACGGTGAACAGGTTCGATTGGAACGACCTGGGGCTGAAGACCAGGGAGAGTAGGCGCACGAGTCTTGTCGAGTTTGACAAAAACGACGGAAGGTGGATAGAGAAGAAGTACAGAGCGTTCGTCGAAACACGGTTCTGGTTCTTCTGGATTCAGAAGAATATTGATGATAGTGCCTCGAGCACCGTTGGAAATGTCTGTTTCCACGTCGATGTTGCGCGTGACAAAAACACGCATTCCAATCATGAGTTTTACGCTCGGCTGCAATTCACTCGTGCTACGGTTCTTTTTTTTCTGATAGTGACACTGGATAGCATGACGTTCTGCGTAGGTTGGCACAGAACCTTTGATGACGTGCCGAAGGGGGGAAATGAGAACCGGTTGTCCGGTGGCTTTAGAAAGACGATGAATAAACGCATCGTTCCATTCTTGGCGGACAGCATGTCGGGGAGTGACGAGGATCACATCTTTCCATGGTTCTTCTTCGAAATTGGGAATCGAAGCACTCGGAAGAGTGAGAACGAGCGAACGTAGCAAGCCAATATCAGCATCTCCAATCTCCCCGTGACGGAGACGGTGAAGGAAATCCAGCCAAGGCACATCGGTAACTCGCATTTGTTGTTTCAAAATGACAACCGTCGAGATTTCCTCGTAAATGGTCCTTCCAACTTGAGAAAGCAGAGAGTCTTTGGAAGGATCAGAAGGCCAATAGAGAGCTTCTCTGGGTGAACATGCCACAGGAGGAAATTGGAAGAAGTCACCGCTAGCCACAAAACTCATTGCTCCAAATGATCGGCTTCGACTTTGTTCACCAGTCTTTCCGAGACTGATGTTGTTTGACATACGTGCCAGAAACTGTTTCCCAATCATGGAAATTTCGTCTGTGAAATCATAATCGACATCCTTCCAGATCTCTTCTAACTTGATTTTGGCTGTCGCGCTAACATTGGTTTTACGGTGTGTCATCAAAGTGGCGGAATGACATGTTTGCCCATCGATCACAGAAGCTGCTATACCTAAAAGTCAAGTTAGCAGTGTAAAAGTACAAGTAAGTCACCGGCACCTGCCTGTGTATGCCGTTTTTTTCATACGAGACTCAATACCCCTGGATCGGAAAAAGCTAGAAATGGCTTGAAGAAGCAATGATTTCCCTGTGCCGCCTTCACCGTGAATTAGCATGCGCAACGGCGGGGGACTGGACCCAGCAAGAGTGCTATTCACATGCCACGAAACTATCTCGAAAGCACGCCGTTGATCTTCGTTGAGTGAATGTATGTCAATTTCACGGCATTCAGAGAGATCTCCAATTGATAACGGGATAACTGCTTCAGTAGATGGCATTGACAAGGAGAAAGGTTGGACAGATGGGCTATTGTCAACCACATTGGCAGTTGCAGAAACAGATAAACCATTGGGAGAAGAATTGTCCAAATGGGACTGCCACTTTTGAAGGTTTTCCATGTCGTCCTCTGTAGCGTGCTGAAAACGGACGTTTGTTGTGAAAGATGAACCCTCCGAAGTGTCATCCCCATCATCAAAAAGACCGATCAGGCGCCCTGCCTCCACTGCCATCTGACCATGAAAAGTTTCACGGTTGAACGGCTCACCAGCCTGCTCAACACCTCCTTTGTCTTGAAAGTCATCTGTTTCACTCAACCCTACTTCATTTTGGTTGTGCCCTTCAAAGTTTTCCAAGCCACTTTCTGACTGTTCATCAGCTGCTTGCTTGCAGTGATAAAAATATTGAATGTTGATTAGCATCCTCTGTTCTTCTGTAGACATACAATGTTCCATTTGGTTAAACGCGTCTTCCCAAGATTCATCATCACGTTTCAGATCGACCTTCATATCGCGCCAAGGACGAAACAGCAGTAACATGGACACCCAATATAGATGACGATGGTCCACATCATCACGCCGTGGAAACCATGGCCCCACGAAATTGAGCAAGTTGTTATTAGGTTCTTGACGAAGCACTCTCCGAATCGTGGAATGAAATGGGTGCTCCATCGAATAGTGAACACGAGGATGTCGTGGACGGCCCACATGAGATTCTTCTGATACCGAAGGTCGGATCCGTTCTTCGTAAGAGTCTTTAAAGAAATACAGTACATTCACGTTGTCCAGTTCACTACCTCGGCATTGATAATCAATCACTTGATTCTTCATACGAACATGGTTGTTGACATCCAATTGGAGAGAAGCAACTGAATTCACTATCTGATCCTGAACAATTTTCATGAAAATCATGCCTCGCTGTTAAAAAAAAAACTCACTTCACCATCGTCTGAATCAGAAGGTTCTCGAACTTGAGCTCTCACATTTCCATCACTATCAAGATCAGGAAATGCACGAAGAAGAGCACTGGAAAACGTTGACCAGTACAAATTAGAGTATTGATGTGAGCGGAAAACATCGCCCCAGCCCATAAGGTAAGAAACAACCATCGGACCTGCTAATTCTTGTTCTCGATTAATAGCATGAGCAATACGAAAAATCAGCAGCTGTTGGATGTTTCGAAGATCACGAACTTGATCTCCCGAACGTGCAAGTTGGTCAACATGATACTCGTAACCCTTGGACATGACGGCAGAAATATTGTAGTTCTTCCCTTGCTTTTTGGTTTGATACATGGAAGCATAAAACGTGATGTTTCGCGTATCGGTTCCATTGGTCAGGAACTTGGCATCATTGTTACAACGCAAGTTCACTGATAAGTGAGGAACCCAAGCGTTCACATACTCGTAACATCTCCGAAGTCGGCAATTTCCTCTCTCGTCAACATCATATTCAGCAGACGTTGGAAATGGAGCGTGACGCTTGCATTTGTATCCACCTCCTTGACGGGGGATAAGGCACCGTCCATGTTCACATGTATGTATCTATCAACAGTGTCATCAAAGGAAGGACATCGATAATCTTTAGTCATAGAACACACCTGTTTAGCACGCGCCACTTCATGTTCCACCCGGGTCGTTTCTGCTTCAAACTGAGAATCCGAAAATGACTCAGAGTCTGGAGGTCGACTCCAAGCGATTTCAACGTTGTTAGGAATCCGGTGCAAGTCAGCCTGTGTCTGAAGCCCTGGAATGTCTGCATGGATATTTGCTTCCAAGAAACAAATGATCCGCAGTCGAAAGCTTTCCGTTTTCAGAGCCGCCTCAAGATCATCTGCGGCGGGAACTCCGGTCAAGTACAAAAACATGTGAATGTGCAACGAGCCACGGCCTTGAGACTCCACAGTTCCAAAATAGCCACTCACATCGCCGAAAACTCCACCACGGGATTCAATTGCCCCAGAGGAAATTTTGATACCGCACAAAGTGTCCAATACGAGTCGAATAAGAAAATGAAAGTATTTCGCAGAGGCATAAGGATCACCTGCAATGTTCCGAGCCCGTTGGGCCTTATCTGGTCCAACCAAGGCCGAGAAGTGATCCATAGAAATGTTCTCGCCTGCCAACACTTGAACGATAGGATCATGTAAGTCACATGGATTGATGGTGATCCACAAAGATGGTGGCCCTAAAAAAACAGCTGTCGACCACAACTGACTACGAAGACGAGAGCGAGATTGATCAGATCCCGGCACATGACTCGCGACAGCATAAACATGTCGCCGAAGCAACCGAACGTTAGCGTCTCCGATTGGTAGATGAAGCTCTTCTTCCCAAACTGCTTTTTTAAGAGCAGCATGCGATATAGAAGATAATTGTAACGCCTCACGACCAAAAGTGCGTCTGTTCATCTGAATGCGGGCTCCACTCAATGCTTGCCGACGTTGAAAGATTCCAAACGAGACGAAAAGAAATGTTTGATGGATGCGAAACTGACGATCGTGATAACGCAGAGCCCAGCGAACGTGATCTATGAATGTGACGCCCCGCTGACGAACACTCTCGATACCTCCGCGACCCCATGGAAAAAGACATGGAAAGGCACGTTCAAAAAAATTGTTGCGTTTCATGGCATTTTCCGCTTCCTGTGGGAAATCGATGACTGGACGTGCACCATGCCGAATGGAATAGGGTGGCTCGCGAACGGATACGCCCCCAAGGTTCTCCACGGCTGATAACATCAGCTCATTAGCAGAAACGTTGACCAACTCCGTATCTGTAACGCCAGAGATGTTCAGCGGAATAACACCCGGCGCTCCCTCCCCTTCCCGTGACAAAAAGTAAGCATCACTTTTTAAAAATGACTCCAAATTTCAAACGCACCTCCCCTTTCTTCAGCTTCGTCATCTTCGTCATTCGGAACATACCCAGCACTTTCCTGTTCATCTACCACAGCATCGTCGGAATGCTTTACCATGCACATCAACTCTTCAGGGACATTATCCTCGGGCAAAAGTGCCAAATTTTCATCAGCGATCTGAACATCTCCGTAATAATCGGGATTATTCGTCTTCAACCACCAAAGAGCCTGATGGACCACATGCCTGCGAACCCGAAACATAGACCTCATCTGATCCCGGGAGAATCGCCCACTTCCAATAAATGTCACAGCGATCAATGAAGCGAGGATAGCCGGTCGACGAGGCATCAACTTTCCCTCCACCATTGAAACAATATCATCCTGATTCAGTTGGTACGTGGTAACGTTTCCACGCATCGCTCGTTGTAATTGTTCTGTAGGAATTCCATACGCTTTCTTTTTGGGAAACAACTTGAAAACATAAACCCTGAAAATGGTCAAAACCTAGATCGTCTTCCAGACCGCAACGCACCGAGAATATAACAGAGAAACCAGTAACTGTTCTGGAAAAGTCAACACCTCCAGTTCCATCGGCATGCTCCCTATCCACAAACCATTCGCCAACACCAAGCGAGGAGGCTCAGGACGTGTTTCATCTCGCAACTGCCGCAAACACACAGAACACACATCTGCCATGAGACCCTCTGCAGCTCCGTGAATGCCCTCCACTGCCAGCAAAAGTCCGTCAACCAAAACTTGTGCAGGATGAGGAAAAACAGGAAGCAGGTGTGTCTTCCCAGGCAAGTCACTCATTTTCATCATCACTATGTCTTCATCCATAACACCGCATTCGCGTGCGCAGACGACACACACTCTGGATTGCAAAGCCTCATCCGAAGTTCGTTTATAGAACTCCGCATAACAACGTCGCTTCGTTGCCTGACTTGCTACCGTTGGAAACGAACCCGCTTCTTCAACACCCTCCTGAGTTGTCGCATGTCTCATCCATTCAGGCAGGTCCCTGCCTGAGGCTCTGACCCTCGTCTCCGCCAAACGACAAATATGATTGACAAGAGTCAAAGGTGCAGATTGAACTATAGCTCGAACAAGCGCACCTTTGCTTCGTCGAGCATCTCTACTGAGATGAATTGTACCTCGAACCAGTCCAATCAACTCACGATAAGAAAAAGCTGAAAGAATGTGAAGACGATTCTGATCACCGTCGTCCATGATCAGCGTTCTGGTCAACAGGCTCACAGCATGACCTCATTCAACCTCTTGTGTAAGATGACACCATCACATCCCCCAACCCCTATCCCTCTCATCCTGAACCACCACTTCCTGCAATATGAATGACGATATTCCTCCTCGTATTCTCCGTTCACGAGATTCTCTTACTCTTCACGGTCTATATCTTGCAGCTCCAAACATCCTACAACACGTTCAATGGCAACAACAAGGGCGGAAAGACATCCTCATCGCTACCAACAACCAACACGTTCAACCCTCACTTGCAATCCTCTCTGTCATTGCCTCCATTTCAGACCAATCATTCTGGCTCACTTCTGATGCTGGATGGCGAGGCCCCACAGAGATCACACCCTTTCTGAATGATGCCAAAGCTACTTGCATTGCGATCTCCCCTCCCAATTATGACTTCCTCCAAAATGACTTCCAGACTGCTCTTGACAGTATCCACACTCTTCAAGATCTTGTAGCCACTCCCAACATCTCCACCTGTCAGGGGGTCGCTCCAACTGGAGCATCCCATCTTAAATTCCACCATGTTCTCTTTGAAGTACGCCAACTTTGCCCCTTTCCCCTAAAAAAGGTGACTAACCCTGGTTGGCCAGCCTACCAATGACAATGACCTTGAAGGCACCCTTCCTCTCACTCAATGGCCTGTTCACAACAACACCGCCCGAGATGCACTTCAACAAATGGGAAACGCTTTCCGGGCTGTTCCCATTCCGGCATATGATGTGGATGACCAATTGATCCCTCCGTTCCAATATCGCCCAAAACTATGTGGTGCCCTTGTAGAACTCAACTTCCATCTCTCCCACATGAGCTTCGCAACAAAAGACACATACACCGCCGACATCTATTCCATCCGTGTCCTCCGTGCTCCAGCCACTCCCCCCGCCCCCCCGAAGAGGAGACTCCCCCAAACGTTCCTTGAAACCCGAATCTGAATCAAAAAACTTCTCGCAAACAATGTGTGTTGACTTACTCATCCACAATAACTCAATGTATTCTGACAACCACCAACCAGTTTACTTGTCTCTGTTCTCTGGTTTGTTTTTATGTAACCCCAATCTCATCTTTCTCATCTTCTCCTTGCCAAATTTTCACATGCTATTTCATCTTGCCATATGCTTTGCATCACTAGTTCTGCTCCATAACTTACAGTAACTACTTTTTAAAAAAATAAGGGTGGGAGGGTGGGACCATACATGTAGTCTTGACCAATTTGAACCCAAAAAAACATCCCCTGTAACATCGTGCAAGCAAGGTCAGGGCCGACAACCAGTCGGCACTTCCCAAGTAAAGTTATTGTCGTAATTCGACCCCTATCCGACTGGGACATCACGACCAAACAATGCGAAAAAGGAAAGAAGACACGTGGACCCTTCCCCCCAAAAAGGAAATGCGGGTGGTAGTGTGAGGACGATGCGGCTGCGACGATGCGCTTGGAAGCGTCGCGTATACAAGATAGGGGGCCTGTTCTTTAATTTCTAGTAGCGAGCGGCTTCGTGTAAAGGAGTTTCCGGTCATATGACGAGCAGAGCTCGGTTTGGGGCCTTTGGAAGATGCCACGCATGCAATGTAAGTTGATGCACTCTTGCTGTAGCGTGTGCAGTAGCCTTGAGCTCATCGGGCGTGTTTGTCTCGCCTCTGGCATGCTCCCCCTCACTCTCTACTCCACCTGGATTGCATCTGACCCTTCCGATTCACCCGGTTCGGCCTCGATGATGCTGATTGCATTGGTACATCCTCCTGCTCCCGCTAATCCTTGGAGCACTCGACTTGAGCCGTCCTGGTATGCGGTCCGTTCGGATGGCCCTCAGGACGTCTGGGATGCTTGCCGGATGGTTTGGGTGGCCTAGGTACGTGGCCCGTGAGGTTTTTGGAGTGCTTGCGCTGACTCGTGCGATCCTCAGCTAGCGATCTCGTTTCGACTCGCAGCGTGCATCGCTCATTGCGCCATCCATCTGGCCCTACTCCGTTGTCGTTGCCATCGCTTTCGCGCTCTTAATCGCCTCTGTCGTTACTCATGCACCCTCCTGGACCCGGATCTCGACTCTGCGCGTTCGGTTCGACCTGGCGCTGTCATCTGGACGTTTCTGGGTGCTCTCGACGTCGTGTGGTGCAGCCACTTTACCACCTGGGTGGCCTGGCTCGACTGGGGCCTTTGGAGGTGAGTGTTAGCTTCCTCCTCCTCGTGCTCTTCTGCATCCTGCACGTGTACTGACGCTTCCTGCAGCTTCTTCAGTACGTTCCTTGGGTCCCCATCACGTCTCAACACTCCCAACGCATCCGCTTTGTCACCCAGCATGGTCTTCACTCACCTGCATGTCTGCTGACCACCACCAACCAGTTCGCTCGTCTCCGTACTCTCTTGTTCGCATTCGTCTTCTTCTTGCCAAACTTTTGTGGCGTATCCACACCCTATTTCATCTTGCTTCGCGGCGGCGTCGAGCCACTGGTTCTGCTCCGTATCTTATGTAACGAAAAAATAAATAAATAAAAACGGGATGTAGTGACCAATTCGAACCCCAAAGCAACGGTGCAAGCAAGGTCAGGGCCGACAACCAGTCGGCACTTCTCAAGTCACTACACTCTGCTAATCATATCAAACAACACTTCCGGTCTGGCCTTTTTCCATCTGTCCGTGCTGACCCGCAAAATGTCCGGGAACCACTCTGCAATCTCTCTCTCTCTACCCAGCATCATCTCTGCCAAGGCTTTCCCACTCATCCACGCATGCGCCATCCCCTCGCCAGAGAATCCAGCTGCGATCCACTCCCCAGGAGGCGCAGAAATGAACGTTTCATCTGCACCTTGCCCCCTCTGATTCGGGGGAGCTAAACGCCCAGTGATCGTCGGCGACAAGCGACCGACCCACGGAAGCAAGTCCGCAGAGACGCCAAGAATGCCACTCCAGCTCGCCTTCACCCGCCCCTTGAACCACATGTCCTCTTCAGATTGTCCCTCACGTCCCCAGTTGTCCTCGCCAAAGTACCTCGGTAGAATGCCTCCGAGATGCGCACCGATACGTTTATTGTGCTTGCTGTCGTCCGTGTTCGCAAGTCCTTCATACGCTTCGTGTCCCTCTTGTGCGAACCCTCCCCCGAGCATGAACTCATGTTCGCCATTTGGGAGCTGCGTAAGGTAGTCAAAGCTGACAGGTATTTCATAGAAGACGAACGATCGTTGGAGCATCTCAGCAGGGATGGCTTGTCCTGGGCGCTGTGTAGTCATATACCCGCGGAACGGAATGATCTTGCCTCGCATAGATTTCAACAGATGCGACGACCAGCCGTTAGTTGCATGGACCACATGAGGCGTCTTCACAGATCCTTTGGGGGTGGTGACGGTGTAGAATGGGTCCGCTGACGAAGGCGCCGTAATCGCAGTGCACGGCGTGTTGGCGCACAGGAAAAAGCTACGGTCCTGAGCCCTGCCAGGCCAACCGAGTTCTAACGAATCCACTTACCTGTCAGGATACCGTGATAACAGTTTGGAAAGGATGCCCGTCACAAACTTGTATGGATGTATGGCACCAGCACTGGATGCAATACACCCGACGGCGTCCGACGCTAAATTGTACCTCTAGACACCTCGTTTCATCGCACGTTCGTCACCAATGCACAGAGACTCGTACCTGTATCGCCTCCGCAGACTCGTACACTCGGAAACGGGATGCCTCGGAAGGCAAGGCTTCATGATAAGCTTGCACCTTTGCCTTTGCCTTTTCAAACAGCTCTTGAGAGTAATACGCGTCAACAGCCTCGACCTGACGCCACTGCGATTCGTCCAGTAACCCTTCTCCCTCCGCAGCGCGCCTCAGCTCGTGGAGATGCGCGAGACGGAATCGCATCAACTTTTGTGCGGCAACGTCGCCGTAGTTTTGGCAAAAGGTCGCATACTCGTGATAGAGAACGGGGGAAATGTGACCGCCGTTCCTAGTGCTGATTTGAACACGTATCTACGGTCAAACGCACGCGCAGGCGTACCTGCCTGTTGCGCCTGAGCAAGCGTCCCTTGCTTCGAGCATGAGCACCACAGGTCGCTTTCCCTCTGCATGGGCGTGGTCAAATAATGTCTTTGCGACAGAGGTGCCTGTGATGCCTGAACCGACGACGACGACGTCTACATGTTGTGGTAGGTCTGAGCAGTGACGAGAGATAGGGGAGGCCGGGAACATCCAAAAGGACCGGGTCGGGTTACCCACCGGCAGTCCTGGCTCGGCTGCGATGCGTTCCTTCAGCGCGTGTAGCTCGCGCACGCTGTGGAGCAGTTCGGAGACTGCATAGCGTATGATGGAGACGGCGTTGCCCATGATGTCCAAGAATAATATGCCAGAAATGTCTAAAACACGAGCTGGCCACGCTACATGTACAGTAAATACGCGAGCTCGAGGCAGAGGGCACCAAAGACATGTACGCCAACCATCCACACTGGCCTCAGAATAGGGCCCACTACCAGGACGACGACGAACCCTACTACAGCCCCACTGCCTACCAGCGTCTTCAACAGTCCGCACCACCCAGGCGCCGTCCTAACCCCGTCCAACAAGATTCCACTCACCTCTTTTACCCTCGGCATCGGGACGATCGCGATGGCTGGCCAACGCCCAGTCTACCCCCTGACATCGTCCCACCCCAGCCACCCCGACGTCAGCCATCCACGGCGACAAATAGCACGTCAGACTATAGCACACGTCCGCGCAGTCGTTGCGGCAGAAGCACCTCCGCAACCAGGGGCACTCGAAGCAAGTCAACTTCCCCCCGGCGTCACGCAGCCCCACTGTCAACAGCACCGTCCATTCCCCAGCCCAGTGTGAGTGAACGGGAGGCGTTGGTACGTCAGCGTCTGCGAACCACGTTTGAAACATACGTCTTCAACACCCTTCCAACCCATCTCCTCCGTATCACCGACATGGTGTTGCTTACCCGGAACGAGATATGGGACATCTTCAGACCGCGGATCGTGTCCATCTCAGACACACATCTCGCAAGACTATTACTGGAACAAGACGAGGAGGCCAGAAGGTTGAGCGTCTCCGTGTTGGATCCAGAGGTGCTCGCACCCTTTGTGAGTCCCATGAAACAAGCATCCCGCGGGATCCTGACATTGCGCCATCAAGACGGAGTATATCCGGACCATGTTCAGCTTCGCCATCTTTTCCCACAAGCGGAACAACACTAGTGAATCCTTGTTTCAAGATCTGGCCGGCAGGCGGCTTCAAGTGACCAAAAAGCCTGCTCCGACTGGACCGGAATACCAGAAAGTTGCCAAGTTCTGTGAAAAGGCGAGGGCCGACTATGGTTGCGAGTACGTCTGGGCAGACACGTGTTGCATCAACAGGGAGAGTGGGGCGGAAATTGAGGAAGTCACCTTATCAACGGGTCCCTGGTACTCGGAGGCGCGTATATGCATCGTTCATCTAGCGAATTCTTCAACGTTGGAGGACTTGGTGTCAGACCCTTGGCTCACTGCAAGTTGGACCTTGCCAGAGCTCCTATTTGCCCGCAAAATTCGGTTTTATGGCAAGGACTGGTCACCAATTTGTCCTGCCGTCGCGGAGGGACGGAGAGAAGAACGCACGGGAAGAGAGAATCGTGAGGAGCAGCGCATCAACGACAAGGACAACGAGTCCATCGTTGCTGCACTCGCCAACGCGACGGGGATCCCTGACGCCGACATACGCAACTTTGTGCCAAGCTGCACCCGAGTGTCCGAAAAGATGAAGTGGGCATCGCAGCGCACCACCTGTCGGATCGAGGACATGGCATACTCCCTTGTCGCCCTCTTCGACGTCACCATACCCATCGCGTACGGAGAGGGGCCCCGCGCGTTCCACAAGCTCATGACCACGATCGCGGACCAGTATACCGAACCAGATCTCTTCGCATGGAGCGGCAAGCCGTCGCAATGGTCGCTCGCCCTCCCTTCCTCCCCACAATGCTACGGCGGCCAGGCCCCGCAGAGCGACTTTTCCTCGAGCACCCTGGGCGACCCCACGTATGAACTCACCAAGCTCGGGCTCCGCATCAGACTGGTGCTCGTCCCCGCCTACTGTGAGCCGCTTGAGCCGACCGACGCCCATAGCGCGCGCTTCCTGCTCGCGCCCGCGCTCCCGACGCAGGACCCCATACAGGTGTATGTGCCGCATGGCCACGAGCACGACCCGCGGGAGACGCACGGACGCGGACGCGAATACGCGCTCGGTGTGGTCGATTATGACGCGCGTGCGGGTCCGCCGGGGTCAGCTGCGCTGCATGCGGGATGGGCGCACCTGTGTCTGGTGCTCGAGCGGGAGCGGTG
>JBBPNZ010000836.1:0-13465 GCA_038091195.1 Phylloporus rhodoxanthus
CAGTATCAAGCTTGTCTATTCAGTGCGAGCTCAGATCTCTCGGATTTGACTTTAACCATTGTCTGAACAGCCGTGGCCTGCCCGTTATCCACCAATAGACTGCCACAACTTGGCAAACTTGTCGAGATACAATGTTCAATCGGGTGTTGGTTTTGACTAGCAATCACGCGTTCGCAGCGGAGAGACGCTGATTCCGTGATGAGGCGGAGGAGGCGGAAGCGTGCTTTTGTGGTCAGAGTGCGGTCGTCATCGGGGGACGTAAAGCAGGATATGGGGGGTGCGTGACTGGAAAGCACTTTCCCGACTTTGTAATAAAGGCCACGTGGGCGTTTGAACTTTGGACAACGGTCAAGCCTGAGATACGATGCCAAATAGTGAGGTTTACGGCAGAGAACTAAGCAGTTGGAACAGTGAAGGGCCCCGTGCATCCCGAGTGGGAGGGAACGAGGAGGTGATGCAGGCTGGATTGGCACACTTTGAAGTGTTTTGCGTACCGCCACCGTGAATTTCCACGGGTATTAGTTCAAAAACGGATGATTTCGAGACGCGTCGAGCTTCATACTACTTCCTCAGACCCTTGCTCATGCTCCCCGATGCCGACCTCTATATGGTAGATTGTATGGGTCAAACTTGGTCGCAAGAATATGTCGCGGTACGGTGAGGTCCAACTCGTTCATAGAACCCGAAATCGCACTTGGCAAGCAATTCGTTAGACTCTAGCCGGTGGACGCAACTTGTTTGCGCCAGAAATGCGAACGAGTCACCGTTTTCAGAGAGTATGGGAGGCAATCATTCAGTGAGTGCCTTGCTCACCCATCCATCCAACCCAGATACTGATGAACTCGAACTAATGATGTACCAAGGCAGTGCGTCTCGAATCCGCTTTTTGTGGACATGGAGGATCTTGGAAAGACGACAATGGAGAAGGTGGTTGGTCTTCCACCTATCGCCTATCTCCCTATCTCATTGGGTATTAACACTTGTTGTCACAAGGTTTAATCAGATTATCCGAATCATGCTGTGGGTATTGGTTCTATGTAGCTACAAAAATCCTTCAGGCTGCATCACAACTATGTCGCGTGCGTCCGTTGACCATCCACAGGTTGGATCATAGGACCCTAGAGTCTCTGTCATTGCGAGTTGTCAGTAGCATTTTTTCATGACACAGTGGGATGCTTCCGATCATCCACCCTCCTTGCCTAAATCGAACCACCCCGAACTACCTACATAGCACATCCCTCTTATTCGTCGCAAAGGGACAAAGTTACAGACATAAGTTACGTATAAATATCACCGTAATATACATGTACTAAAGATACACCGACTTACCAGAGCGTCCCCTAATGTTGCCGCATTTGTGATCATACAACCATACACACTTCTTTTCGAGCACGTGCCATTCATCAAAACTTGTGCTTGGTAACAGTCTGCCAGAATTCACGTCCATGGATCCTGGCGAGCTCGTATTCAAGTTCACTCGGGTTGCGAGACCCGTCCCCGCCCGCAAATGTCCCGGCGCCCCAGGGCGAACCTAAAGCGCAAACGTCAACAGCACACCTCACGCTGCAAAAACAATGCATCAAATGGATGCGGATACGCACCGCCGCGGACCTCGCTCACGTTGTTCAAGATATTAGACGTGTGGGCGTATCCGAGTGGGACAAAGATGATGCCGTGGTGCGCGAGCGTCGAGAGCGTGTTGATGACCGTAGTTTCTTGGCCGCCCCCGGGTGTGCCCGTGGAGACGAACACGCCAGCAAGCTTGCCGTAGAGTTCGCCCCTCTTCCAGATTCCGCCCGTGTGGTCCCAAAACGTCTGAAAGGAGGAAATAACATGAACAGACCCAATGAGGGGTGCCCACCTTCCATTGCGCGGGAAAGTTGCCGTAACGCGTGGGGACGCCGAACAGGTATGCGTCGAACAAAGGAAGGTTACGAGGATCGAAGACGGGGTAGTCTTCTTTAGCGGGTGCATTCAGCTTCCCCAACGCCTCGACAGGGAGCGTCTCATTGACTCTGGATGGTGAATTCAACAAACAGTCAGCATGAGATGTGACAGGGCACACTGGAAAATTTCGGCAGAACCGCCAGCAGCCACAATCCCTTGTTGAACGGCTTTGGCGACTTGGGTAGGGTGATCAGGAGTGCGGTAGACAGAGAGATACATGATAGGCTCACGCTTGGCGATGTGGCCATACATCGAATAGATGATGATAACGACTCTGGGAGAAGACATGATGCAAGCTGGTGGTAAAAAAAACAAAGAGGGGTCTGAGGGCGAGTTAGTATTTGTATTTTCTGAGCACTGCTTGAAAATTAGGAGATAACTTCGTCATGGATATGTCATAAACACCCTGGATTACTCTTTGCATGGATTTGGATGATATGTTGGCTCATACGCGAGCAGGCTACCCCTTGTTTGTCATCTCGTCATCTCGGCGCCTAAAACCAGTGTACTGACCTTTGTGTTGGACGACAAACATCAACTCCAAGCATATTTGTACTTCGATGGCACGCAAAGAAAGCCAACATCTTTACGTGTTTTTGGGAGTGTCCTTGAAAAAGTCGGTGAGGAATGGCTTACCGTTCGGCCTTACCCTTAGGCGCCAAACGTGTACGAACGCCGTCCATCTTATCACGTCTCTCACTGATTTGGAGAGTCTAGTCTTGCATCCGACAGCGAGAAATCTGGCCCATATACAGGCAAAGGTTGATTTCATTATACACCGGTACGTTGAAGCCTGTTAGGTTCTAGTGGTGGTCTTTACTCACTGCTAGTGGATAAAAAGCAGTCATGTGGTTGACGCCGTGCATTGCAGGCCGTGGCAACATACGCCCGTCCCACGCCCAACTCCAAGAATTCCCTCTCTAAAACCTCACCCGTTGCCGTGCCTCATCATCTCTCGATGTGTTTTCCTGGAAGGCGACTCAAAGATAACTTCGCGGAGCCAGAACCAAAACCTACAAAACCTGACTCTCCCGAACCTGTACGATCGTCGGTCCCCGTTTCTACTATGACATCGCCAGCACCATCCTCAGAGCCTACTATGTCGGCTCCCCGAGTTGCCATCGTTATCTACTCCCTCTATGGACACATTGCCAAACGTATGTTTTGATGGAATCATTCGGCACTCTTGTTCGTATACTGCTCTTCTTGCAAAGTCGCAGAAGCCGTCAAGGCCGGTGTCAGCAAGGCCGGAGGGAGTACCGCGATCTACCAGTGAGCCCTGTTTGCCCCCAAGTCTTGTACACCAACATGCTGTGTAGAATCCAAGAAACCCTCTCCGAAGATGTTTTAAAACTGGTTAGGGCACCCCCGCGCGCCGACTACCCTGTCCTCCTTCCAGACGACCTCGTCAACTTTGACGCCTTCCTATTTGGTGTTCCTACTCGCTTCGGCAACTTTCCCGTGCAGTGGAAGGTATGTCTCCCGCGAACCAACGTGACGTGACCAGCTTCAACAGACCCACCAGGCATTTTGGGACGCCACCGGCCCGCTCTGGAGCAAGTCCGCCCTTTCCAGCAAGATGTGTGGCGTCTTCGTCTCCTCCGCTACCCAGGGTGGCGGGCAGGAGTCCACCATAGCGAACACGCTCTCCACGTTTGTACACCACGGAATGATCTACGTCCCTCTCGGGTACAGGGATGCCTTTGCTCAGTTGTCCGACTTGACCGAGATCCACGGTGGTACGTCGAGTGTCGTTTGAGCACCTCGCATCCCATTTTCTTTTCCTCTCTTCAGGTTCGGCGTGGGGTGCAGGCACGTTTGTAGGCACAGACGGCTCCCGGCAGCCTTCTGCGAAAGAATTGGAAATGGCGACTCTGCAGGGGAAAGGCTTTTGGGAGGTCGTTGCCAAGTACCACGGTTTCTGCAAGTAGGCCGCCTTTCCTCGCCTGCATCGTCCGTCGCGTAGTAGACATACCCATCTCATTTCCATCTTTCTTCATGAAAGGACACATCAAGTGAAGTTGGAAACGTGGATGAATTGATCGGGCGAGTCTCACCTTGTACTGCGTCCTCCAAGAGATCTTGCCTGGTGCTGTTTGGTTTGGCTTTCTCATGCTTTCTCGGGACCCGAACGGAAACCGATGGGAGCCGCTCGACTCGGACCACTTCGACGCGCTTGACGACGGCCAGGCCAATGTTCACCAGTGCTGCGCCTTGCTCGTGGCTTTACCGTCCTCGTCGTGGAACATTTGCAAGCGTCACCCGCCGCTGATTCGAGAACTCGATATTCAGTTGGCCCCGTTCGATACCGCCGCGCGGTTTGCGACAAGGCTGCAGTGGAAGGGATAATCGACCCGTTGTCCGAGCCTTGTAACTAGTGCGAGCCTTTCCGCTCAACCTTGGGGATCGTACGACGTTGAAACTTGCCTGGGATCCAGAACGCGTGATCTCAACTCGTCACTCTCATACCCACAAATCTGACGGAGATCTTATGACGTATCAGACGCGCCTTTGCCACAGCCGTGGTATGTACCAATCCAAAAGGACCAATGTATCATACCGGGCAACATCTTTTCCCTTTAATCTCGACAGACAGACATGGCGATAGCGTGTCGGCCTGCAAGAATAATGATCCCCTGCGGAACCCTTTTTGAAGTTGGCGCATCAAGATGCGTGCGGCACTTTCGTGATGGGCCCCGGATCTGATATCTGATCAGTGGTTAGCTTGGCTGGTCACACACGTTCTCCCTGATCATCACGAAAAGACACCGGTGCGGGTACTTTGGCGGCCGCACATGTTGGCACGCGTCACATATGAATGATTGTACCCACGTGGACACGTGAGGGCGCAGGCGGAAGAAACCGGCTCTGATGGGTGTTGTCGCACCGACGGGCACATCTTGACTCATGACCCGAAATAAAACCAAACTAACAAAGGGCACAGTGGGAGTCTACACGGCCAAACGTCAGTACATGTGTTCTTTAAAGCGCCTGAGAATCATGTTTCATACCAAGCAGATCGTCGCGAAGATCAAGCGGAGGGCCGGCTGTCCATGTGCGGCAAGTGAAACCAATCTAGCCAGCCAAGTAACTGATCCACCAAGTCATCATCCGCAGCAATCGGAGATGCTTCTTTCTTACCTTTTCAAGTACTCGTCGATAGGCTGCGACCAACAGGAAGGAGAGTCATATGATATGGACCTGATGTCAAGTCTTTGCATCACTTAGTACCCTTTCGTAAGCATGTGTTACTTCGTTCCCTGGGGCCGTCTTCGTGTTCTCCGTCGGAAGATCTAAAGTCCCAGATCATCTGATACAGCCCGGATCGCACATTCATGGAGCGGCGCCATCTGCCTCGATGTTTGGGGAGTTTAGTGGGTAACTTGCACCACAGTGGGGTTCAGGGCTTGTATATTCGAAACTCGCTAGAGCGTCGCAGATGCTCTCAGAGCGTGAGACCTCACCCTTTTACCGTGGCTGGCTCCTTCGATGCTCAAGCGCTCATGGATCATTTGTGTGTGTACAGATTCGGATTATGTCATGAGCTTCAAGTTAATAAAGGTCGTACATTGCACCCAGTCATATTGGTCTGAAACTCGGGGTGATCCGGACGTTCTTCTGGACGCTCATGATGAATGAGGGGTTACGGCGATTCGATGGCCCAGTATTCGTCCTGATCCCGGCTGGTAGGTAGACTGGTGACCAGCCGTCTAAAAGAGGCAAGGTGTGCAGCATGTAGCTAATTATTATCAAAAGAGGCCTGACGATCGAGGTTGCATAGGGCGACATAGCGGTGTAACACTCGTCCCGTTTACATCGAAATCGTTTGGGATAGCTATATGGCCGCAAGCACCATATCCTTATTCCTCTCGCCAAAGCCATATAGTGTCAATGTCGGAACCTGCTACCATGCAGAATCCTCTGTGGATACCTGATTGCCTGTGCGCCCTTAACTTATTTCACCCTTGCAAGAGCTGGTACCGAGGCTGTGAGGACCATACAGCCAAATCAGGTTCACTCGCACAGATACCATCTGTGCGCCGTATAACCCATTCCATTATCAGAATTGAATCAAGCTGTAAAAGTCCCATATCATCTGACCACAAGTCCCATCGCACGTTCAATGGAATATTGCCGCCATCTGCCTCAAATTTCTGGGGTTCATTTTATCAGGACATACAGCGGCGTTCTGATATTTATTCGACATGCAAGTTGACGTTCTGACGGCCGGGATGTTCGAAACTCGCTAGGGCGAAATCCTTAAAATGTGAGATACCCTTGTGCCGTGACTGGCTCCCGCAATGCTGATGGATGATCTGTATATGCAGCGTCGAGCTATTTCGCGATATCTGCTTACATGCATTATCACCATCATGGGATCATTAAAACTGTACGTTACGCTTGATCTTATCGATATGAAGCTCGGGGTGAGCCGAATATTCTTGCGTATCATCCCATTCTGGTCGAAGCCATTCTCGATGGGTATAAAACGAACGGCGAGTCGCCCAACACTCGTCGTAGCAGCTAGTATCAATGGCTGAAATTCCCAAACCTCCTACGAATGGATTGTACCATATCATTTCTGTTCTGCGCGATGGAGAGGCCACCAGCGTCAACGGTCTGATACCCCTTCCCTTCCAGATCGTTCGCCTCGGATTACAGACCCGTGTGGTACCATGCTTTCTTGTTTTCGTCCAGAGTGTAACGCTCACGTCATCGGTCGTAGTGGGAACTCAAGGAGAGGGGTGCCCTCGTCTATTATTTCTCCATCAAAGACGTGTATCGCTACAGCGGGGAGCTGGATCAAAAGGTCGTTGCTACCATCGAAGAAGAGAAGAATTTGCCGTGGCACCTCACGTACCGAGCAAATCAAAACGCATACACGTGAGTGGTCCTATGCATGATTCCGCCGCGCCTCTAACCCATTCCTATTCAGTATTGAACCGGCATACGACCACGAGAAGGGGTGGACAGTCGCTTCAGAGAGCGACCCCGAGTCTGAGGCGAGTAGTGCTCTCTTGTCTGTCATTGCAGTTTATGAAGGCGTAACGCAGATTGTGATCGAGAAGATTAAATATCTTCCTCTCCCCGTCGAACCGCCGTTGGTTGTGCCCACCCAATTGTTCAAGTTTGTCAAAGTGTGAGAATAGGCGCTAATAGTCTGTTGTCGTGAAATTGTCTTGTGTGCCGTGTCTTGATGCTGTTGTACTACTATGCGAGTCGAATCAGAGTTTCATTGATCATAGCCTGACTTGTGGGATGTAGGAATCATGGTCGAGTGAAAACATTTTCACCAATGCAGGCGAAGGAGGAAATATACACATGCTAATGACTGAGTATGTACTGAAGTGATCGGGCGCATCAGGAAAAGTGCAGACAACCTAGCGCGACCTAGCTGACCTAGCGCATCAGTAATTTTACATCGTTCTTATTTTGGCTTATTTGTGGCTTTAACGGTCTTGCGTGCTAAGCGATTTGGCAAAGACGGCGAAGCTGAAAAGACCGGTTAGACAAAGCATAGGATGTCGTCTTAGCGACTCAATTTGCTAATTCATCTTATGCAGCTTCGTAAATTCAGTGTATTGTCTATATACTAGTACATGAAATCAAGCGAGTCGCTCCTTGTTGCTGTCGTCATGTAGTCATTGTCGTCATTGTCGTTGTCCCATATGTGGGGTGCGTCAATGAGCCATTGGGCTCATTGACTGCTAGTGGGGGACGTGTGGGCGTGTGGGTGCAGGGCATGCACCAGCACCATTGTCCTTGTCCTTGTTGCCACCGTGTCTGATGGTGCGAGTGCAGTTGTGCACGCATCGTCATCGTGGTGTCATCATTGTCATCTCCGTCCTCTTCATTGTCCCCTTGTCTTCGTTGCATTCATTGTTCCCCATTGTTCCATGCCATTGGTGCACACATGCATTGGTGTCAACATCCTTGCGATGTTGTTGGGGGTGACGGGTTGACGTCGTCCCCGTCGTCCCCTTATCGTGGTGGGTAAAGGTCACGGCGTTGAGGCAGTGCCACCATCATCTTTGTCATGCACATCGCACCGCATTGGCGTCATCTTTGTCATGCATGTTGCACTGCATTGGCATCATTGTTGTTGCGCGTGTCACAATGCATTGACGTCAATGTCACAGCAGAAGGGGCGTCATTGTTGTTGTGCATGTCACAACGCGCCAATGGAGGGTGGTGGTGGCAATGGCACGGTGGGGCACTGCTGTCATCGTCGTCAGGCGCACGTCGCAATGCATTGGCGTCAACATCATGGCATGGGGGGTGGCATATTTTAGGCGGAGTGCTGACTGGGGGGTGGTGCGAGTGGTGGTGGCAGGGGCACGGCATGGCCATGGACGTGGCACTGTTGTTGTTGTTGTTGTGTGCATCACACCACAATGGAGTCCTCATTGTGGCATGGGGGGGCACATCGTCGTCGTCATGCATGTCGCAACACGCCAATGTTGATGAGTGGTGTTGACGAATCCATAGCAGACAGCGGAGCAAGCACTAATGACCAGTGAAAACTCGACTTTGTAAAAAGAAAATAAACAAATAAAGCTACTTACCATGACACTGCGGTGTGGCACAGCAGGCGCTATCGTTGTTGTTGTTGCATGCACCGCAACACATCGGCTGGGAGGGTGGTGATGGCAAGTGTAAAAAGGGATTTATAATCTTTTACCTGGCATTGACATGGCGCCGCCATCGTGCGCGCGTTGCAACAGGCCAAGGAGGTGGTGGGTGGTGGTGTCAGCCAGGCCATTGGGCTGGGAGACACGGAAGTGGCCTCCCACCCTCAGTTACATCCTCCGCATCGTGTGCTCCCACCATTCTGTTGCGTCCCCCTCATTGGCACACCATGGTCATTGGTCGTGGGTGGTGTTGCTGGATGGGCTGTTGGGGTCATCAATGGCTGGAAAAGACAGAGAGGTGGCAGGATGGGGGTGGGGGTGTTGGTACGGGAGCCATTGGGCTCGTCGACATACATGACTTCATTGGTCCTGTGAAAAGGCAGTGCCAAACATGTCAACACATGGTCAATGAGCAAATTTTTGCTAAGTCCAAATGAACTTGTATCAATGTTGAGCCCCACTACTAAGATACTGGTACATCTCCTTCTCTATTCCCACTCCATCTGATTGATCTCCCACAGCCTGAACGCACATCAAGCTGACTGCACAACTCCAAATGAGGCCCCCAACAGGCTGAAAACGAGGTTCAACGACTCCGCATGTGCGTGTACCCCACTCATATCTATTTCCCCAGCTCACTCCCATTGTCAACGGCCATGCTGTGCCCCTGCCACCACCACTTGCACCAACCCCCAGTCAGCACTGTATGTCGTGACACACGCAATGCCACAGCATTGACGCCATTGCGTTGCGATGATGACAACAGCCATGCCACGCCGTTTCCTCCACCACCTTCCAATTGGTGTGTTGTGACACATGCAATGACAATGACACCCCCCCTGCTATGACATCGATGCCAATGTGGTGCAACATGCGTGACGAAGATGACAGCCATGCCATGCTGTGCCATTGCCACCATCCTCTGTCTTTGTGTTGCAACACGTGCAATGACGATGACGCCACCCTGCCATGACATCAATGCATCAACGCCGCAATCTTTGCCATCACAATGAGGGGACGACAGGGACGGCGTTGACCCGTCACCACCAATGACATTGCAAGGATGTCAATGCTGATGAGTGCACGACCACACCCATGGAACAACGGGGAACAATGAATGCAACGAAGACGAGGGGACAACGAAGAGGACAGGGAGATGACAACGATGACACCACGACAATGATGTGTGCACAACTGCACCTGCACCATCAGACGCAGTGGCAACAAGGACGAGGGTGACAACAGGACAACGGTGCTGGTGCATGCCCTGCGCCCACACGCCCACACGTCCCCCACTAGCAATCAATGAGCCCAATGGCTTGTTGACGCACCCCACATATGGGACGATGACAACGATGTGTTGAGGACATGTGGCGATGACGACAATGACAACGACTACATGATGATGGCGACAAGGAGCGACTCGCTTGATTTCATGTACTAGTATATAGACAATACACTGAATTTACGAAGCTGCATAAGATGAATTAGCAAATTGAGTTGCTAAGATGACATCCTATGCTTTGTCTAACCGGTCTTTTCAGCTTCACCATCTTTTCCAAATCGCTTAGCATGCAAGACTATTAAAGCCACAAATAAGCCAAAATAAGAACAATGTAAAATTACTGATGCGCTAGACCCGCTAGGTTGCACTAGGTCAGCTAGACCATCACCTAGCGCTAGGGGACCCTATCAATGGCAGATTGACAATCCTAGCACTAGGTCCCTTCTAGTGTGGTGATAGGTGATAGCCAGACCAGTCATATTCCAAGACTCTAATTACTCGCATCTAGTATGGTTGCGTATTGTGTCGGATTCCAAAATACCCGTCTCCTTGGCTTCCCTTGTCATCATCGGTGTCCTCTGCAGTCCTCCCTCATCACCCGTGGCACCCTCTGTGTTCATCTCCTTGTCCTCAGCGTTCTTGCCCATACTCCCATGCTCAGTGTTGGAATCTAATACTTGGTTTTGAGATCCTTGCTGTCGCTGCGTCAGGTGGTGGGGGTGTGGTCGCGCACGCACCGTTGTCGTGGTGTCGTTGATGGCCTTGGGTTGCTGATGACATTACGACGTCGTTGTCATATCCCCACCTTCATTCTTGTTGTCGCCGCATTGTGTGATGTGGGAGCAGTCACGTACGCCCTTGCTGTCTCCATGTCTGGTGGTGTGGTCATGCACTTGCTATTGTGGTATCGCTGATGGCCCTGGGTTGTCGTCAACATCACGATGCCATTGCTGTTGCCATGTTGTATGGTATGCATGTGGTTGCGCACTCATCGTCACTGTAGGGTCATTTCACCGCGTTGGGTGGTGCAAGTGCGGTCACACACGTGTCATTGTTGTTGACATTGCGATGCCATGATGTGGGTGCAGTCGTGCATGCGCTTGCTGTCGCCATGTCCAGTGGTGCAGTCACGCATGTGCTGTCGTCATGGTGTTGCTGATGGCCCTGGGTTGTTGTCGACATCGCGACGCCATTGCTGTCACCACATTGCATGGTATGCGTGCGGTTGCATACTCATCGTCGCTGTGGGGCCATTTCATATGGGCGGGCTAGTGCTGCTGCCGCCCACTGACTATGTACAGTTGACTACTTCATAATGCATAGCATCAGGAAGTCCCCTTTGCTGTGCATTATGAGGTGTTATGCAATAACAGGTGGTATTTTGGCAGGGAGATGGGAATTTGTGGCTCTCTGAGGCTATGCATTATTACCTTGCTTGCAAGGTTACTTTGTCATTTGGTTCTAGGAAAATTGGTCATACCCAGGGGTGGCTCAGATCACCTATTGGTGCTCAGGGGTCAGGTTGGGCCAGGCTGTAGCCTGGCCATAACCTACCCAGGGCTAGTACTATGTATAGTACAGTAGTCTCTCTTCAACCACCCACTCACATCCATCCTCACCCACCATGTGTATGTATGTGTGTGTGCTTGCACACAGCCCCTGCCAGTTTTCCTACTCTCTCTTACCATCTTGTGCCACAAGTGCATGGCTCCCTGCAGTGAGCGCATGCTTTGGAGTCCCTTCATTCACATTCACCCTTGTTACTGGTGCTAATATACACACAGTCTCTTTGCCATCCCTCTCGCCCTTGAAATGTTTTAGCTACACATGTGGCAGTGCATGAGTCTCAAAGCAACATATCCCTTCCCACTCAATGGTGCACACTTGCACACACACAACCAGACACCCTCATGCACCCTGTCATCAAGTAGTTCAATCACAACCTCATTAGTACACTGGTGGATCATACTAGTAAGTTCACTCTCATTCTCGACTTTGGATTTTTCTTCCATGTCTCACTGTTTTTTTTTCCTCCTCCTTTTCCAGTTGTGTACCTTACATCCTCACTGTCTTATTTACAAATGTAACTAGTCTTTCCAATCTGATCCTGTCCATCCTATTCATGTCTGTTTGTTACTCCCTTGTACACTGCCACTAGCACAGCTGTGGTGCCCAAAGACACACCAGGATTTTTGACCTTCATGAAAATTTCCCCACTGTGGCAGAGCTACAGTACTCAGGGGCCCATCTTATGACCTGAGAAGCACATGCCCCTCAATTAGTCCAATTGGTCCTCAGATATGAGACCAATCTGTGTTTGCATAGACTGATTGTGTAAGAACCCTGGGTATGGGGAAGCTGTCAATCTGAGCCACCCCTGGGTATGACCAATTTTCCCCTCAGTCAGTCTGAGTCAGCACCTTGTGCCTATGGAGTCATGTGTGCGTGCAACTGCTAAAGTATTCTCTGACCTCATTTCTCCTTCCCTAATCCATGGCTGTCCTGTGGCCTCCATGGCATTCTGTGTGGGTGGAGCAGGTGCAGAAGTAGGGGTCCCTGTTGTGTTACTATGTAGGACCTGCCCCATCTCATTTGCAGGCTTGTGCAAGCCCAGTGAGAAGAGCAACAGGTTCGCATCTTCTGTATAGTGAAAGCTGGTTTTCTTGCACTGTGAAAGGTCCATGGGCCATCAACAATGGCAACTGCTGTAGTGCTTGTCATGCTGTGACATGGTGTTCATGTCCCATGTCATAAGTGGGGTCACATCTTGAATATTCCAGTCATTCATTGGGCTACTGACACATTCATTTCAGACAACATTGCAATGAAGCAGAAACAAAGGAAAATGAGTGGATGTCTGGATTTCCAACTGCTAAGTGGGTGTAAAGTATCCTTGGTGGAATGACATAAGTAAGTTATGACTCTCTGAAGGGGTATGTGCATTCTAACCTCCCCTCTCCCTCGTCCTTAGCCCTTTATAGCATGAATGAGCATAGATGTGCTTATTTTTTTGTCCTGTGTCCTGTGTCTGTCTTTAATTTGTATCCATCGTGGTTTCACCTGTTAAGGAGAATGATTCGGAAATGTTAGCACAAATACCAAGTGTATTGGAGTGAGTGTTCATTTATATGTAAGGTTTACTGCCATAACCGACAGAATACCATGCAACCCATGCATTTTCAATGCAGATGTTAGTTATGACTTGAAGCACACCCATACAGCCTCACATGGGCTACTAAGTGAAGGGGAAAAGATGCTTGGGTCTCCTCTACCTCCCCTACTGCAACAGAAACTGCAATCAACCAATTATTCCCACTGACACTCTTCCATTTCCCTCTCCTTTATCAAGCAAGATTGTGGCCAATGAAGAAGGCACTCCAAGTTAGGACTGTATGCATTATGAGATACAGTGAGGTGCAAAACCATTGCAATGTCTAACCCCAAACCAGAGCACAAAGTGCCCTGCAATCAATTGTGGGAATTTCACTTTGCTTTGGTGGGAACAAATAAAGTACAAGCCCTTGGCTATAACATTGTCCCCAGGGTCATGTGATTTTGCTTACATACTGCAAAGATACATCCATTTCAAAACACCAATACC
>JBBPNZ010000837.1:0-13448 GCA_038091195.1 Phylloporus rhodoxanthus
GAATGGATTAAAACCATGGCCAGCGCCAGCTTGTGCATTGGGAGGAAAGGGTAAAGGAGCATTGGGAGGCACTCTGTCCGTCGCAGGTCGGGCATCCGCGGTCGGGCGTGCATGATCCAGTTGCGGAGCAGCAGCAGCAGCAGCAGCGGGGGCACCACCTTCCACAGGTACTTGCGGCACAGCCTGCGGATCAGCTGGCGCTGCGTTTGCGGTATTATCTGGTTGAGTAGGAGGCGCCCGGTTCAACGGACGAGTCGATGGAGTATAGGTCAGGTTTTCGGGATCAATGTTGAACCTGCAGGTTGGGCACGTCGCTTGCCTTGCCCTCGTAAACCATGGCACTAGACAAGACGCGTGAAACACATGAGCACATGGAAGCGAGATAATCTTGGGTTCTTCAGAGGAAGGTGGACCCGAGGTGGATGGCCCTGCGTCTGAATGTGAAGTGGAGGCATCCACGTCCATCGCGTCGCTCTCTATATGCGTCTCATTTTGATTTTCCGACTGCGGTGCTTCACCTACTGAAGGCTGCAGACTACTAAAACTGTCGCTCTCGCCATCCAGTAGCGTGTCCCAGCAGATAGCACATCCAGACGACGATCCTTCTGCAGCTGAATCTCCAGCGTGCCCTCCTGGTGCACCTCCAACACGTTCTAATCTCTTGACGAGTCCCAGTGGGACAACCTCTAGACCAGCAAGAAGCTTCTTCGCACGCTCTGGGTCTTCGCGCCCCTCTTCCACAGCTTGAAACTCTTGGAAAAAGGCCGCAAACGATGCAAGGAGCTCCTCCCTGGCAGCTGCATCCATACCCATCATGCCTGGGACGCCACCCTGAGCACCGGGAGCAGGAGCCGTCCGATTACCGTTATTAGCAGGGGGAGGCCCAAAGAGCGGTATGGTGAACGAAAAGCCTGCTGTCAACATCGGAGCACCGCGCGGGGCATGACCGGGGGTTGCATTATTGTCTGCAGACGACGGATCTGCAGTACCCTCACCAGTGTGTAGATGTGGCTGTGGATGCTCAGCTGGAGCGTCCCCTCCAGAGCGATTGCCTCCAGGAGGGCCCAGGCCAAACAAGGCACCGAACAAGCCTGCCGGCGTGCGAGGCGGCGGCTGCGGGTTCGCATTTTGCGGCGCAGCAGGAGCGGGTGGCGGACCGCCGACACGCTCAGAGGGATGCCTACGATCCCGAGCGTCATCCCCGTCATCATCCACACGCGCACGCCGGGTCCCGATAGCAGGCACCACGCGGGGTGCATCACTTTCAGTGTCTGTCCAAGCGCTACTGTGATCTTCATCCACGGAATGGGTGTCTTGACGTGGCGGTACTGAGTTGTGAGAAGCGACGCCAGCGTCTGATTCGTCCGATGAGTCAGACACAGAGCCCAAGTCTGGCATGGAGAGCTCGTCATCATCGTCGAGTTGAGAAAGAGGTGCATCAGTGTTCACGGGGATGGACGCTGAGGATGTGGATGGGTCGGGTGGGGGGGATGTGGCATCCGTGGGACGCATGTCATGTCCGTTGCCCACGGAATTCAACGATTGGAGAGATGGGACATTATCCATGGCATCTCGTGAACCATCTCCCTGACCCCCATTGTCATGGCTGCTTGCAAAGGCGTGATTGATATTTCGAAAGACATTCTGGATGGTCGTTCCAATGTTGAAACTGGTATTAAAAGGTAGACCACGGGTACTGTTGTTGTTCTGCTGATCGTTGTTCATGAGAGATGGTGGTAAGAGAACAAGAAGTGGTCAAGGGCTGCTTTGACTGCGACACCGCGCGCTCTGTAATCCACGTATTGTTTGCCACGCTCGGGTAAATACCAGAAAATTCGGCACAGCTCTCGCGCATTCTCGCGATCGCCAGTTCGATCCACTACAATTCGCCCGGGACGCAAAACCGACGAGCCAGATTGCAGAACGGATTAGATTGTGTATACGCTAGACAGATTCCTGGTACAATCCCACTAAGCCTAGTCGACAACCTTGCATCGAACAGTATATACAAAGAGAACGAGAACCTTGAAACAATCACAAAGTCTTGGCTTTGCCCTTGCGCTTTCGTCTGCGCAGATACCGTCGGACGCCCGGAACCCCAAACTATCATCGCATCAGTCTCTCGCACTCGAAAACCTGGTACGACTACTTACCTGGACTATCGGATAAAGTATCAAAAGTGCCACTCCAACGATCCAGCCCCATCGTACACGCTGTGGCAGAGGCTCACGAAACATTCCACTGCTCCATTTGGTAATTACCAACAGCTCCGTCAGGACCGTTGCGAGCAACAGCCAACAATGTTGGCCCATGCGCTTCGCTTTCCTGTCCGGAGAAATGTCACGTGATGGACAATAATAGACCGAGCAACATACTTTGGGTCATTGATATACTGGTATAGCTCCCTTACAGCCGGTAAAGCGCACAAAAAGACAAATGCAAGCCGCATTATGACAATTGGATGATCAGGCTCCATCCACAATAATGACTAGAATAACCATTCATGATTGACAAGTCCGTTAAAGACCGACATGGGACATCGCTTACCTTCAAGTAGAATGGATTCAATTCAGCAGCAAGGAACACCGCAAGGAGCAGTACTACTGTGACATAGTGACGGAATGATGTTGTTCTCTCCCATTTGAAAGCAGTCCAATCGTGTGGTGAGAACTGACTTAAAACCCGCTTTGCTTTTGAGCGCAGCCCCCGTGTTTGTCGCAGCCCGCGCCATTCGTACGGCTAAACAGGTCCGGCTGAGTCACAAAGTGCTGTGACGGCGACATCAACATACCTTGACTTCCAGATACTGGCATGTCTTCATACCTATCAACACAGCGGCCGATGAGATCATTCGTGGCTGTGTGGAAATGGAAACTGAAACGCACCAACATAGGTACCGAGCCAGTTACAAAGCAAAACATCAAGTATCCACTGGTAGCAAGATGTCAGCCACCGGAAAATCTGGAATGGAAAGGGTTTACATGGTCCCACCAGCACTGTCAAACATGAGTGCAGAGCGGAGATAAGATCTCGATTAGTAGACGTACCTCGGCGAAGTTCGGTAACTGATGCTGCAAACTATATTCAGCAAGCTCAAAAGCTATGCTCAAGATCTTGAATAGACGAAATTAACCGCCGGGTCTAGAAGGTGTGGACAAAGAGTACACACCCAACAGAACCAATAGTCGCGCAATACCATTGCCTTTCCAAACCAACCCAAGGTATGTGCTAGGCAAAACACATCGAGTGCGTCCTATGCAGGCAGCATGTTTCAAAATACGGGCTCTGAATGCTATGAAACATGCTGACCCAGATATTATGCACAGTAAGTGCGCAATTTTCAGCGTAGCTCTTCTCGGGAAGGGGAATGTTTAAGGCAGGGTCTAGGAATGTCATCATCCTTCTCGCAGAATGAAGGTCCTGGAAGAGTAAGAAGACCAAGGCAAGCTCGTAGAGCAAGTTGCTCCCTAGGACAATCCGCCAGAAGGCCGGATGCGGTCGTACGAACGGGCCATCCCTGAACTGGATCATGGAGAACATCAAGAAGGAGGCTATAGCGGCGTAGACGCCTCTGGATATGAATGAGATCAAGAATGAAATCTAGACAGGTGATGACAGGAATGGGAAACACATACACGCGACGCTTGTCTCGCCCCTCTGCAAGGACATCTGGAGACATGGCAATATAAGCTAACGCGGCGAGACCAACCGAAAGCGCAGTCAACGTGATAGGTTTGTAGAAGAATCTAGGCAAATTTCAACAAGGATGGAACGACTGCTCGAGATCGACGCACTCTACAGAGGTGTCATGGCGCTCCTGGAAAGGGGCTATGCGGGTGTAAGACTCGGTGCGATCTGCCTTTGCTCGCGTCAATCGAGTCACAGACGGTGCTTGACCGGCAACATACATCGAACCCTAGGTATATTAAGAGGTGTTTCAAATAGCCACCTCGTCACTCACAACGAACAGGAGTCCCGTCTATGCCCGGCTTTGGTTCTGGGTCAGACGGGGAGTGTAGCACATCAGAGCCCTCATTAGGAGAAATGGGTGACTCGAGTTCGGAAGTCATCTTGGACGTTGATAAGAAGTAAAATTATAAGCTCAGTATGCCATGCGGAACAGTGGTTGGGAGTCTTGTTAGCCAATAGCTGAGCACGTCCACGCACGCGCCTGGAGATGCGCACGTTGCAAACCGGAGGAATTTCTACAGATTATCTAAGCAAATTAACTGTAAGAACTCGAGTGCGTCCAAAACGCAGTAGGCTGCCTCGATGGAAGTTTCAAGTCCAGCGACCAAGGCTTCCAATTGTACGATCACAGGTTACCAATCACCCACTTACATCTCTGTGATCCACCAACTCCCCACCCTGGGCTATATACCTATATCTAAGGCCCAGCACAGACAAGGCACAGCAGTGGATTCCCAGATAGTGGCCAGTTTGAAGGATTCAATGGATTCCTAGACTTGATTGGCCTGGGCCATATTTCGGATCATGACTGCGCAGTGCAAATGATCCAGAATGTCAGCACCTGTGGCGCACTTATTATCGTTTGTCGACAAAATTGGCTAAAACCAAATGACCGCGTCCCTGTCGATGACGCGTGACGTGCGGTGTCTGGTGGAGTGAACATGTTTGCATGTAACTGTAAGTTGCTTATGACTAACACAGGAAGAAAGGCTATTTTCAGGTTGGCAATGCTCGCACCATATGCTACTCACTATCTTGTAGCGAGCGTTGAGAAGGCGCGCCTTGGGCTGTTGCCATCTCCGCAGGCTATCCCGATTGGCGACAGCGGGAGTCCGATCGACATGTCATCATCGTACTTGTATCAACGATGGCCGCACCGCCGTCCCACGGACAATGTACAGTACGGGTTCGGTTTGTTCGCTTGCAGCCTCGTTTTCGATGCTCATTGGAATTCCGGAACATGCTTCTAGCAGCATTCTTGAAGGACCACGTGAGAGCCGAATAAGTGGGACGGTGTTTGATAACATGGTCCTCGGAGGTCCACTGACTACCAAGTAAGGTGCGGACACGAGGCAGATTTTGGTGATGGGTCTCACGCCCATAATGACCCTGAGGAGACTTGATAAATGGCAAATACCACGCTTGTTTGGTCCAGGCCTGCGACGAACGAGTGACTAGGACCAAGATTTGTGCGTGGCAGGATGAGTGAATGACGGCCATGTCTCGGCGGAGGAGTCCACGGAGGAAGTTGTGGCATGGCAGTCACCGAACGGCGATGCCCAATTGGGACAATTGAATAGTGGGGAGATTGATTTTTCCTGGGGGTGTTCGGGTTCCTGGGTGATCAGTGTCAGAGTGATGGAGTACATTGAGAAGCAGAGAAGATTAAGCAGTAACCAGGGGCCCAGGTGGATGTTTTTGTTGGTCGTTCATTGTGAGCATGCACAATCGGACTTGATCGGCGGCAGAAATTTATTCAGATAAAGTCACAGATCAAACCGGCCAAACGGTAAGTTTGCGGTCTTCGAACTTGAAACTCAACTTCATCCTGATCTGCTGCCGACACCGACGGAAGTATTTTGTATTTTTTTTTTTCAAGTATATTTTCTGACAGATTGAAAGCCGGATTGGTAGACAGGTAGACGTAATATACCCCCTGGATGTTCTCGAGGCTGCCTGCCACGCCGATATCTCAGTCACCAGGATCCGCTCGTCTGCGGGGCAGACAGCTTTCTCTTTTGGGATGGTCGTTATCTGTCCAGTACACGTGTTGTCGAGCACTCGTACTCATCACCAGGATATGAAAGAAATTGGTTGGGTGTTTCGGTTAATGTGGAGCATGGGCGTCCTCACGTCATTTTGAGACACCATCTTGGTCTGCATTTTCCGGAAAAGAGTGCCAGTTCTCAGGCAGATCCGTGCCATGCCCCCGTCAACAGAGCTGATCTGTCCGCCTGACACTTGTCGGACTGACATGCAACCGCTCCCATGCTCGCTCTCGGGCAACCAGCTAATGCGCCCTCAGCACCGCCCAGCTCACCAGGCGGTGTAACATCCGACTGTCGTCAGACCTCGGGAGCATTTTACCTCATTTTGTCATCCGAACGAGCACTATCCATCGCTGGGTTGCAACGGTGGGACTGTTCACAGGAGGTTTGATTGGGGTGTGCTAATCAGATATCCGAGGGCACTGCATTGTAATTAGCCTCAAGAACGAGCACGGGGGTTAACCAGCCCTGATTGAGGCAAGTTATTCACGCGTTGAATTTATGTCACTGCCGAGACGGAAGGCACAGGGCTGAGTTCACACAGAGACCGCTTTCGTGAAGAAGAAGTCAAACGATCGGTGCTGCTGTCAATGCCCGAGGTGATCCAGATCTCCTCCTCGTTACTTAAGTACTTAATGTCCCCGTCCCACCCGTAATCTTTCGCTAACCCCCCCTTGCCACAAAGTACTCGTCACCCACTCACTTGCCCCCCAATGGACCTTGACTTTACCGTCGACACTGATCATCGCAAGCGCAGACGCAACCGCACAACCCAGTCCTGTCTCAATTGCCACACCTCCAAACGAAAGGCAAGTCTTTTTTTTAGCCACTCCCTCGTCCTCACCTTCCCTAGTGTGACAGAAAACGTCCCTGCCAACGCTGTATCCAACTTGGTCTCGTGCGTCTTCACTTTGTGCATTCTCCCATCCCTCTCACCATAGCCACAGACCGGCCTTTGTGTGTATGAGATCGATGATCCTGCATTGAGGTACGATCCATACTCCACCACCGCACGCTGCAGCATCCTGAATCAACGCTCCAGGGATGACCCTTCCCTGGACGAAGCCACTCGTCTGCGCAACAGAATAGCCGAGTTGGAAAGCCTCGTCAGGGAGCTCCGGGGTATGGATATCCCCCTCGTCATCTCTTCGTCTCCTGATCGTGGCCTAGGCAAACCCCATCCTCGCTGGGCCGATGCCAACTTCAGGGACGGCGACCCCTCCGAACGGTGGCACTCGCGCGCTGCTAAAAACGGTTTGCATCTGAGGCGCCGTCCACGTTCCCCAGACACGCTGGCGCGCTCAAACCAGGAGCCTCGGGGTCTAGTTTCAGCATCTGGAACTCCGATCAAGATCGAGCCAATTGCGGAGATATCTCAACCGCATCTATATCGCTTCACGCCGTCTCCTCCAGCGTCGTATCCTGCTTTCCATTCAGATAATTCGGCGTCGCCCCCATATGAACGTCAGAACGGGCACCATTACAGCAATGGCAACCTGACTTCCAATGCGCGTTCCTCCATGCCGTACCCATCGCCCACGTCCACCAACGGGCTCTCATACAACCACCAACCGCCAGAGCCACCTTCTTATCATGAAAGCGGAAACGTCTATCAGATGAACGCATGTGAAGCTGCCAATCACTATCCGTCAGACTCGCCACCTTCGCAACATTTTTGCACATGTCGAACCAGCCCTGGTGCGGAACACGCCCTTGTCTCTCTTGGACAGCAGCTCCAAAGCACGCTCGCATCGTTGAGGCAGTACACGCAACATCCCGAAAACTCGCACTGTTCGTTGTTCCGGCGTATCAACGAACTTAACAATCTCATGCAGTACGTCCCTGTCTTGTTGCCTCGCGGCGACCTCATGTCCAGGATGAGCTAATCTGGTGTGGTGGTGAGAATTAGTGGAAATGATCCGGATGAGGGCACAGGTTCGCCATATGGGACGCTTCCCACACCCACCGAGAGCGAGATCATGTCCTCGCATTCGTCTTCGAGTACGCCCTTCCACGGTGCATCTGCTAGTGCACCCGTTTCCGAGTGGAACACGATGGCTTCTGCAGGGTTCAATCCCTATTTCCCCATATCGCCTGGCGAACAGACCATGTACAGTAATATCATTACATGAACCCTGACTAGGACTCTTTGTACAGCGGTGGCTCCTGCCATCGTCCTGATATATCCCGTCTTGATACATTTTTTTTATTTACTCGTGTGCTGTGTCGCGCTGGTTTGTGACTCTGTACGATTAGGTATTCGCTCTAGACGTTTAATAGCATCTGTAACATTATACGTCATGTACTTGTCACGCGATACACACATGTCCATCCACGTAGTCGGCTGCATAGAATTGATCAGGTGTTTAGCGAAAAACGAAAGACACGTTGCGACGTAGGATCCGCGAGCATCGGGTGCGGTACGAGCTGCCACCGGTCGCGCTCGATGAAGAGGACCTGTCCGGTACGGGTGACGAGCACGACGGTGGAGAGTCGCGTGGCGTAGAGCTTGTCCACGATAGTGATCGGGTCGACTTGGATCGTGTTCCTCAACTCTGAACGATCGCGGGGTGGCTGGGTGGACCGCCACCTGTACCAGAATGAGCTGGGCAAGACGGTAGGGAGAGTGCACGCACGTCAATAGGTCAAAGAGACGCTCTGCGAGTGCCTCGTCGGGGGTGTTGGGTGGGAGCGCGTCGAGGAGGCGTGCGAATGCGTGCAGGCCGTGCTGCACCTTGGGCCAGTCGTCTGCGCCGGCGCCGTCGATGCCGTTGGAGAGCGCGCTGTGCTGTCGCTGTGTGTCGGACAGGGCGCGGTGGGTGATTGGGCCGCCTGCGCCGTGGTTGGTGACGAAGAGCGCGTCGAACGCGAGTGGGCTGGTAGTGGCGGGGGCGAGCAGGACGAGGTTGAAGCCGGCGTAGCGTGCGTCATGGGGGACGTGGGCCTGGAGGGGGCACGACGACGGCGCGGAGAGAAAGGCGGGGATGAGGTGGCCCCGCGAGGAGGCAAAGGTGGTGGATGGCTCTGTGATGTTCGTCCTGCGTGCGGCCAGTGTGGGGGTGTTGCACGGTTGGAGGTGTACGGGCACTCACGTAAAGCCGAGTTTTCCTGTTCGACTGATTCCAAGCCATGTACCGCCGGCTTGTACGTCGACACCGGACAGAACGTCGTACGAATGGAAGCAGGCTGGCAGGGTCGGTCTGGCGAGGACTTCATCCCGGTTACTACACAAGATGCTGATTGCAAACGATGAATACCGCAGCTGCACTCTGAACAGGCCACGCACAGAGCGTATTCTGGGTGCTGCAGCGTGAAGAACGCGATACACATTTCTCAGTGAAACAGGTCGTACGGATGAACGGATGTTGCTATGTCTTCTGTTTGAGGGTCTCCGAGGACGACTGGCCAGAGATCGAATCGATGCGTTTCAAGCCAACACCGTGATGGACGGCGACCACTACTAGACGCTCAGCTGTTCTCTCTTCTCACGCACGTTGCAGCGAACCAGCAGAATGGAGTCACTGAACACAGTCGTGCTCGATAATGGCGGGTCGGCCATCAAGGCCGGCGTGGTCGCAAAAGACGAGGCAGTCCAGTGAGTCTACCGCCCGCAGTTCACCGATGGAACTCGACCATTCCAAAGGATCATTCCCAATGCTGTTGTCCGCTCAAAGGGGGACAAGACCACATACATCGGACACGAGATCGCCCGATGTAAAGATTTTTCCTCACTTCACTATCGCCTTCCTTTTGAAAAGGTACGGGGGGGATCAACGCACCGCGCTGTGCGCAATCTCACTCCACCGTGAATTAGGGTTTTCTGGTTGATTGGGATGCCCAAAAGGCAGTGTGGGACGGCCTTTTCTCCACAGAGGTCCTCTCCGTCAGTATCTCCGTCCCTCTCGCATCGTTTGCTTGATTATAGCCCCCACAGGTCAACGCCCCAGAGTCCTCGCTCATCATCACTGAACCTTATTTCAACTTGCCAAATATACAAGATGTATATGATCAGTTTGTCTTCGAGGAATACGAATTTCAGTCCTATTACAGGTGCACACGTAAGTTGCGTCCCTTCCTTGGTTACATGCCGTCGCGCTCATACAACTTTGCCGTCCAGCCGCTGCCATGATTCCATATGGTTCCCTCTTCGCCGCTGACGCACTCAATACTCCCGAGTGTGCCCTCATTGTCGATTCAGGATTCAGCTTTACGCATGTGGTGCCTGTGATCAACCATCAAATCCAGTGGCATGCCGTCAAGAGGTCAGTTCAGGATCACACATTGCCTTGTTCATTGTTCCTCATCTGATTAGAATGGACGTTGGAGGCAAACTTCTGACTAATCAACTCAAAGAAGTCGTCTCATATCGCCAGTGGAATATGATGGATGAAACGTACATTATGAATCACGCCAAGGAGGCATGCTGTTACGTCTCAACCAAGTTCATGACGGACCTCGAAACCTGTCGGTACGTCGTTCCCCAACGACATAGTGAGTATTCATTCAGCTATTCAAGGTCGAACCCAAAGCGGAATTCAATTGTAATGGAATACCTCTTACCCAACTTCTCCATCAATCAGGGGGGTGAGATCAGACCTCCCGGATATGTACTATCCCCAACAGATCAGGTGCTTCTCATGGAGAACGAACGTTTCACCATTCCAGAACTCCTATTTCGCCCCGACGATATCGGTCGGTCGTTGAAATCCATGATATCACATACCACTCCTTGTTGATTGCAAATTTCCAGGTTTGGAGCAGACTGGACTCCCAGGTACGATTACGGCGTCCATTGCTTTGCTCCCCGAAGATTTGCAAGGAATGTTTTGGGCAAACATCGGTCTCATCGGTGGTAATACCCAGTTCTCCGGATTTCATCAAAGACTGTACGCAATCGTACCCCCGTACAGCCCGTCGTGAGATGGCACTGACTTTTTGAATCAGCATGACGGAACTGCGCTCGCTTGCTCCCGTTGATTTTGAGATAAACATCTTCAAGTCTGATGAGTAAGCGCTTTGATTTACAGCCATCATATGATGTGACATGTGCCACGGATTAGCCCGGTGACAGAATCCTATCGATCCGCGTTGACGTTTGCCAAACGTCCCGATTTTCCGTCCCATCTCCTTACTCGGGCGGAATATTTGGAGTCTGGCAGCAGTGCAGCGCGAAGAAAGTTTGGCCATTGGGATACGGGCAGCCTCGTCGAGAAGAACAAGAGCGCAAGACAGGAGGATGTCGAGCCCCGGCTGTCCAAGAAACCCAGCCGGGTGCGTACGCGCCCGAGCGCGTCGTCTGCTGCTCGCCGTCGGTGAACCGGTGACAACCGTCCCTCTCAGCATCCGACCATGTGGACCCACAAATTTAGGGTTAACTTTTTCCGAGCGTGCACGCGTGCATGCGCACTTGGACGCCCGGTGCCTGCACTAGGGAGAAAGATATCCTAGCACCATCGTCCCACTGCGCCGCACCCAAGTTTCTCTTTTCAGCTACCATTGTTTATCTACTTATCGCATTCGAATTCTTGTTAGGAAGTCACGAAAATGAAAACACTTGGCGTCTGTGGGAACACAACACTTGACCTCACTTTATCTGGTCAGGCACTGATCTAAGCGGCGCGCAGTCGTGATTACCGCTCTGACGCGCCCTCCAAAGCACGTCAGTTGCCTTGTTGTCGACATGCTGAGAAGCGGACCCCTTTTTCGTCCATTGTTTGGCCAGCATGCTCGGCATTGGTACCGTTCATTTTCAACCGGTGCGCTTGACCGGTACGAGGTGAGCTGGCATCGCCACCTTGAACATCGCTGTACGGCAATGGTTAACGGCGGGCATTCACACGGTGCGTATCCCCCCAAGGTCGTCTAACGTTGCCTCGTCTGGCACGGGTGTGTGTGGTTGACCCCACGCCCTCGTGGCGGACGTGACATGTCAAACTGAGCATCCACGTCTCGATGTACGCGCACGATTGGATGGGGACGCTCCGATCCTGGCGGAATGGCGCTATCGTCGCCCCTTGTCACAAGGGGCCAGTGCTCCTCCTTCTCTTCTCCCACCTCCTGCTTGTTGCTCGCTCGTACGTACCAGCCCTCCGCGTCCGACACGCGGGTCTGTCTCATGTCTAAAAACGAACACGTGCATATGCAACATGCATCGGTGATCGCTGAGCGCGCCCCTTGGATGCGTGCGTACCTCTGTCTTCCTTTCCCTTTCCCCTCTTCCTTTGAGCGAGGCTTCGTCGGGGTCGTTTCATGCGCATCACGTCGTGTTCCACGGGGTTTCGGAGCAACTTTGGTACCCTGCCTGTGCTCAGGGGGTTCGGTTCGAACCCAGGGGAGTGCGTCCGGGTCTCCTCACCCGAGGGAACCGAGTCTGGGCCCAAAGGGCGAACAGGCTTCGCTGACGCGCCTTCAGACACGTCTCCGAAGAGACGCGTTTCAGATGGGCCCGGCGAACCGCGGCCGCTCGGGGCGGCTGCCAACCGAGTGCTGGCCCGTCACGCTGCACGGCGACTACCAAGACGACGGTTTTTTTTTTTTTTCATCATTGCGGCTAAACAGTTTGACCTGGCACAGACACAGGCGTGCTTCCCTGGCCCGGACGATCTCGATATATATTTTTCGATCACGGAGATTCCCCTCAACTATGTCATATCATCGTAGGGCGTGTCACGCCTCGGCAGCCTCGTCCTCGGCGCCCGGGTACGATCATCGCGGCTTCCCAATGTCATGCCTGGGTTTTTCTTTGGCTGTACAGGACTGATCGACTTGTTATCTCTTCAGGCACCTTCTGTGTTGCTTTTTTTATGTTTGAGACCCGAGCGGAGGAGAAGTAGCAAACACAGCCAAGAATCAGCCATTTGATGGTGATGGATCAAAGAAAACGGCGACTATGGATGATGTATCTTGCCGAGCTTGCCGCCTCGCAGCACATCCTCTGTCGCAAGTCAAGTGAGCACCTCATTGAAGTGCATTTCAAGAAGAAAATCGTGGGGTTCATAAACACATTTCAGAATACATGTCACGACTAGGATGCGCAGACGACAATTTCAACGATATATATATATATTTCTTTTTTTTCGTGTACTTTTTTCCCAACGTCTATCCTCTCCCGTCTTCTCTACGGGTGCTGCGCCTCAGCGAGGGTCATGACTTCCATGAGCAGTGTCTGTTGCTCGACGCTCAGCGTCGTCGTCGCAGCCTGATACAGCGCCGGATTCTTGCCCTGGAAAGCTATCCCAACAGGTCACAAAAAGAAAGAGAAAAACAACGGGCAACACACTCGTCAATGCATGCTTGAACGTCGTATACGGATTGATCGCGTCAATGAGGCTGAAAAACCCAAGCTCTTCTTCGATATCTTCATCAGACTCTTCGGACACGTCGTCGCCATGGTCGGTCCGTTTCTCGGATCGGGCTCTCAGACGGGCGCTCTGCGAAAAAAAAAAGGGTCAACGAGTCAGCCTTGGAGATCAGAAGAGGACACACCTCGTTGGCAAGCATCTCGAGATACGCCGAGTCTTCGTCCCACACGTCCTCTGCCAAACCGGACGCGTTAAACTAGTACACAACGAAAACAAGGGGTCTCACCATCATCCTCGCCCTCCAAGTTCAAATACCTCGAATCCTCATCCTCATCGTCGTCCTCGTCGTCCACCAAAATCTGCTCCAACGCCTTGCGCTCTACACCCACGTCAGCATCACCAACACGCA